>JANLJB010031228.1:54847-83801 GCA_026212285.1 Bursera cuneata
TTTTAAGGGTATTTGGGGGGTAAATGTTAGTTTAATAAAAGTGTGGGGCTAAGTGTTTTCTTCAAATTTAATTGGGGGGTTATTGTAATTTCCCCAATTCTTATCTAATATTTTGTATAAATTGAGCATTTTATTAATGAAAACTTATGGAAAGTATTTCCTCTGTAGAGAGAGTTCTTCTAAAATATTATCTTTATTTTTTATTTCAGAGCAAACCTGACAATTGATTTCAGGGAGAAAATCAATAATTGGTATCAAAGTAAAAACCTACAAGTTTCTCCCATACGGAGGGAAATTACTCTAGTTATTGTCAGTTTCTCCCATAGTTTTTATTCCCTGTATCAGTGATTGAGTCTCCGTACACAAAAAAAAAAAAAAACTTTGAATCGAATTGTTCTGTGGAATATTTTTCATGGCTGCTTCAATACTGTGACTGTGATTGCAGAATAGAAGGATCAATACATAAACCAAGAAAATATGGTAGAAGAACAGGCACATATGGTATCACTTTGGGTGCCCTGGCCCCTCTGTCAATGCCGTCACTCGAAGGACTCTTTGTTTCAGGTGTAGATTAAGACATATTTTATTAATCTGCCACAATAAAAACAGAGTGTAATAGTTCATTACCATGTCCTCTTGTACTCTTGTACCGTATATTCTTCTAGATGACGATGAAGATGTGGTAAAAGATTACAAGATCACATGGCAGTTTCACGAAGTGGGACTCCATTTGTTGTAGCTACTAGCTAGAGATATTTCAATCTCACTACAAGAAAGTGGGGATTCAACATCAAGAAAACCACACGCATTCGGACCAATCATCTAGGGTGAGGTGGGTTAACGTTTTAAGAAATTTTCTCACACCAAGGCAAGTTGAAATGGTTAACCGCTTCACCGTCATTACTTTAAGTGCATCTCCATGATAAACTTTGTATAGAGTTTTTATATATATTGATTCCATCAGCCAGATCAGAAAATAATCCAAAAATAACCATTAATTCAAACAAAACAAGTTATGCGAAAATACATGTTACAGTGAGTTAATGCAAGCTTAAGGGATTTGGTGTGGATAAAAATTTTGAATTTACTGACCTTTCCTTTACATCCTGTATTAACTTTTAATCAAAACAATCATAAATACTCATCTTTCTCTATATATATATATATATATATATCTACGTGTACTTTTAAAAATATGGATACTACATTGCAAAGTAGTCCATACGTATTTTCCATTTTATTTATATGTCCTTGTATAACAAATTATTGTCACTCGTCCGGATCCAAATCCAAGTGAAGGACGGATCCACTACTCCGCTTGCCATTTGCATGCCATCTTGAAATTTATTTAGATTTACAATAAAGGGCAAATTAGCAAAGAGAAGTTTGAAGACCGGTGACGACAAAGGCCCTTATTTAATTCAATTATCAGAAATAGCTAGCACAGTTGATTATTTGGAAAACAATCCGTTAAGAACATCTTGGATGAGATGATCGACAATGATCTGGTATGTTTTCTCCGTAGGGTGATAACTGTCCCAGAAAATATAGTTGGAGGCATTAGCACATGTACACGGACTGAAACGATTACATAGAATTGCTATTTCGTATAGACCCGTACCACAGCACCCTCTATTTGCAACTTCAAATCCTGTCATATATGCGTCAGAAACGAATAAATTATTAATTATGTATAAATTAGCATTTGCCATATTCTAGATCAAATGTAATGGAGTTACCATATTTTTTTGGGTATTGAATGATATCATTCAAAATGGTGTAGGCGTCAATATACACCATCTTGCCATCGGGATGTTTTTCGTTAAGGTCATCGATCGCTTTCATTAGCTTCTCGTTAAATAGTTGTGCTGCTTTATTGTATTTTTCTACACAATTTCTTTCCGGTCCGCCTCCCACAGTTCTTACAAATGGCAAACACCCTAAGGGCGGTGCACCAAAGACGCCAATCTTTGGTAGCCCCACCCCGTGCAATTGCTTCCAAAGTAACATATATATAGAAGTTTAGTTTAATCTCTTGATATATAAGTGCATAATGGCATGCTAGATAGTGTCTATAAGGAGCTTACCTCAAAGAATTCTGATGCTTTTCCAACCAAATAATCAGCATAACCAGAAACATTGTACTGAAGTATCCGGTTCGGGGAGAGAAAATAGGTATTGGCAATGTCATTACTGCTTAGTGATATTAAAGATAGGCTGTGGGATGTAATGTTTTTTGCCTCTTCTTCTCCAACAGCTTGTTTCAGCTTCTCAAAATATTGCTTGAACAATTCTACTTGTTCCCTTATTGGTATAACTGACTGAAATAGATATTTCGTAAACCATTGAAAGAAGAAAAAGAAAGTGCAAGATTGAGGTTTAATTAATTGTAATTTTGTACCGCTGTAAAAGATGTCAAAGGATCATATCCTGCCGCGCCTGAAGCAAAGTTTACTCCTGTGACCAGCTCCTCTGGGTTTAGCTTTGGATCAAGATAGGCTGGTATTACCTCCTTAATTCCCAGTTCATTCACTGAAAGCGTTTTTATTTGAAATTTAGAGACTATCTATAAACAATTATCGCAATTTAAGAACGTTTCTCTAAGTCCATATTATATAGGCCCAACAATGTCTAAATTGATGAAGATGGGAAAACACAGGCTAGCCCTAGTAATCGCGATGGGCTATAAAAGCTCATGTATATATTCTGGCGAAGGGCAACAAGCCAACCCTGTGGTCTACATTTTTTATGCAGGTATATACCCTTCTCATGACCCTTTTAATCAAGGGAAAAAAAATTAATGTACGAATTATATATAATATAGCAGTAATGTAGAGAAAAAATCGTAAGCAGTTTCAATATAAGAATTAGGTAGCTTTTGTAAAGAGAAATAAATTTCATTGATACCAACTATGTCGGAAGGAACCTTTCCATTGCAAAATCTGCCCGTTGCACCTCCTCCCAAGAAGTCCCTTCCGTAGGGACGGAAATTGCACTTAGCAACTGTTGGCAGATTGTTGTTGTTTCCTGTATCAAGTATGGAATCCCCAAACGCGTATAGAGCTGAAATTGTCACATTGTCCGGGAGCTTTACTTTAGCATGAGCGGTGTTGAAATGAAGAATAGCGAGGACAAAGAATAAATACATTGAAGCAGAGTATAGAATATCTTTGTGGTCTGATCTCAAGATATAGTACTAAAGTCCAGAGGTCCGCATAGGTTTTGATTTCTTGTGGAATAGCATAAACTTTTGTTACGTGAACAAGTGAAATTGACGTTACCTTTGAGTCATGCATTTTAGGTTCCAAGTTAGCGATTTTACGTGTAAGTTTCAGGCTGTGTAGGATTTTCATTTCAAGTATGTCTCTACTTTTAATGTGTGTCAATTAAGGCCAAGGGACTACCATGCATGGCTCCAAATTATGTTCACTGAAACTATATGCATACAAGCATATGTATTAAGGTAGAGAAGATTCATGCAAGATTGATGATCATGCCTGTGACACACTTGGCTATGGGCTTAGGTGGTGATGTCGGGTGGGGATCTGTTGGTAAAATGTAAACCAATATGCTCTTTCAGGTTGACCTGATCTTGGCAAAAATTAATTTTCTACTTAATAGCAATTCAATTTTCAAAGGTGGATAGAATTATGCCCACCGTATCCATTTATATGATCCGCCGCCAAAATGACAATAAATACATGCGTCAAAAAAATATTAAAATGGAAATCTGAAACCATGTAAAAAATAATTAATTGGTCCATTACTGTCAGTGTGTTGAATGTTTTCAAATATTAGAACTACTGATATATGGGTGTTGTGGAGAGTAAAGGAGGAGGCTATCATGGATTTTCACGTATAGGCGTTTGAAATGAGGGATGGCCTGAGTCCTGGAATACAAAATGAGACGGATCGAAACATAAGGAGACAAACTGAGTACAAAGTTTCTTTGCCACAACATGATTTATCTGAGTCGTGAAACCCTGAAATTATCAAATGAAAAATAGATTTTAGATGTCACTGTTTAGTTCTTTTAACTTGCTGACCAGATAAAATAAGAATTTAATGAAGTAAATTTCTAGAATGATTTCGCAGATTTTGCCGGATTCTGGATGAGATCCAGCAAAGGACTGTAGACATTAATGTAGACTTTTTGAGCCTGGGGCAAGGGGCTTTTGAGATTGTTTATCTCGGACAGTTTTTGGGTAGTCCGCCTCACGTAAGCTGGACAAATAAAGCCCAAGATCCAAGACTTCAAAAAAAAAAATTGAAAAAAAATTATATACAAAAGTCAAGTGGGGCGGCCATTGTTGGTGAGGGCAGTGAGCGTGAAAAGGAGAGAAAAAAGAAGAAATGGGGAGCGTGCAAATTAACGCGCTACTGTTTTGTCTTCGACTTTGGGATGGTTTACGTAAAATACAAGTATAGAAATATCGGAGAATAAATTATATACAAGTTTAGAGCTATAATTAATCGAAACGGATATGCTTTCAACGCAAATTACCTTCATGAAAGCTGAAGTCGAGTTAACTAAAAGAGAAGTGTACTTAGAAGCATCAGATTGAGGCTTCAAACGGGTGCTAAATAAGTAATTGCAATGTCATCATTCCCTGATGACATTATGAAAAGGCTATTTGATATGGTGGTGTTTGCGCTGGCTTCTCCAACAACTCCTTTGAGCTTTCCCAAGTGCTCCGTGAAGTGATTTAATTGATCTGATATTGTTATGACTGACTGATTTTAGAAACATGAAAAATAATGGAGTTAGAATTAGGGGAGCTGCACATTATTTGCAGATATAAATATATATATATATTGGAAGTTAAATAATAAAGTGAAACTTTAGCTGTTGAAGGGTCCAATCCTGAACCTCCTGAAGCAAAGCATACGCCAGCCGGAAGATCTGTGGTTTGCAGATTAGGGTCGAGACATGCTGGCACAACCTCCTTGATTCCCAAACCTTCAGCTGGTCAAAAGGAACTATAATATAAGTATTTGTGGCCACTCTAGAATCTACATGCTCTGAGCTTTCTCAAACCATTATATCATTCGGGATTATTCAAATGATATTTGCGTTTCCAGACCATATATGCATACCTACAAATTGTATAAACTAACAAGTTCCCAGATGATTTTATATCAAACTAACAGTACATACAAGTATGCCTTTGGCAAGGAATCTTTAAAGGGTGATGAATTGAACTTTAAGTAATTAGCCACGAGCACAAACTTAAATTATCAGACGAAATATACATTAATGCTACATTGTATAGAAGAGCATTAATCAGTTACAACAAAAAAGGAAATATGGGATTCACAACCAAATCACCATTAACAAACGGAAAAAATTAAATTCTTCTTAACTTGAGCCACAACATCACTTTTTGCACTCAAGAGAACGAGATAAATATTTTAAATTGATTGAGATCTATAGAAATTCCTTGATATATTTCTTCAGAATTTGAGAGAGGATGATCTGATATGTTCTTTCCGAGGGATGATAACCATCCCAAAATATATAAATAGACGCATCCGGACATGTTGGGGTCAATGAGTTACAGGTAAATGCTGCCTCTATAGTTCCTGTGCCACAACATCCTCTATCTACAATTTTGAACCCTGATCAACAAAGTAATAAAATATTAAAATTGTATACAACAAACAGCAAATTAATAAGAGGAGAGATAAATCAGATAATGTACCATATTTATTAGGGTTTTGTATAAGATTAAGCAGGGGATTGTAGATATCAACGAAAACCAGTTTGGCGTTGGGCAACTTGCTGTTAAGGGAGTCCACCTCCGCAGACAATTTACTGTTGAACAACTGCGATCCTTGGTTGTAATCCTTTATACATTCTCCCCGATTTCCTTTTCCACCTATAGTTCTAGACGTCGGCACACATCCAAGTGGCGGCGCACTGAAAACTGCTATTCGCCGTGCCCCGGCTTCATACAACTCCTTCAAATAGTCAATTTTTACAAGTCAAAGAAATGAAATCAATGTCTGTTGTTTTTTATTTTATGATAATTATTCGACAATTCTTCCTTGCTAAATTGCTTGGTCCTGTGACACTTAAAGCTCACGAGAATATATGATTAACCTATATCAGAAGTAGAGTTGAATTTTTAAGAGTAATCAGTTTTCTACTGATTTTATACAAGATCGTCAAAGACTCCTTTACTGATAATTTTCTCTAAGTCATGTTAATAGATAGACAAAATTGTTTAATGGAATCTTTTAAGACTGGTTTTGTGCCTGACGTTAAGACAAAACACAAGGACATATCAAAGTTCTAGAGAAACAAAAGTAAAAGTTACCTCTAAGAAGGATGAAGCTGATCTGACGAGAATATCAGTATAAGTAAAGATATTATACTGCACTTGCCTAAAACGGAAATTATAATAGATATTGGCAAGGTCATTGCTGCTTGCTACCACCCCATACAAACTGTTTGTCAAGATTGTGTTTGTTCCTTCTTCTCCAACAATGTTCTTCACCTTCTGAGTATATTCTTTGAACAGTTTTAACTGATCGGCTAATGAAATTGCTGTCTTTCATTAAAAACAAAAGAAATTCAATTATAGAGTTCGGAAATAATTAATATCATCTTTGAAAAGGAATAAATTGCAATTATTTACCTCTAAATCTGACGTCAAGGGATCAAATCCCGCGCCACCTGAAGCAAAGTTCACGCCCGTGAGAAGATCTTCAGGTTTCAGGGTCCGATCCAAATATGGTGGCAACAGCTCTTTTATTCCCAATTCTTCCACTGTTAGAAAACCTTAGAGAATAATTAGCATATAAGACGGGCTTAAATTTAAATTAAATATTCATGGTTCTGCTTATGACATTTCAAATTAATCTTTCAGGAAGGACAAATTTCGGGATGCCTTAAACCTCTTGTGTGACATAATATCATTTAGTATAAGCGACAACAATAATACAATTTATACGTTTTCTATCGCTTTGAGAAAGTGAAGGAAAACAAAAACTTGGGGACCTCATATGCTAAATTCTCCATTATAACCATAACCATGCGTAGACGTGTAGAGATAGAGAGCGTTGGCGCCGAACGAGACGCATCAGGTCCTCACTCGCTCCTCAACCATACATGGGTGATTATTTATTTAAGTTTCAGATATTTGATATTATTAATTGCTTGATTATTGTGGGACAGTTGGAATAACTTTCTTGACAGCACCATATGTTGATCTATCATAAATGTTACATGCATGTAGTAATTACTGAAGACGCGCTAAGGGTGAAACTATCATGCATTATCAGGTTCTTTAAAAAAATTAATATCTTAGAAAGTATACGAAAATAATGCAATTATACAAATCTAATTAAAAAAAAACAAGTAATGACAAGATAAGAAATATGTCTCTGGGAGACTTGGATAGACTTACCTTTCTTAATACATAATATAAAAATCCCTCTGCCCAATTATTTTTTTTTTTTTTTTTTTTTTTTAAGAATAATAATAATGATAAGGACAATCTTATTGTATATATAGTACAGTACAGACTAGTATAAATTAATCATGAGAGATAAAATTGTATATAATGAGAATTTAAGTCATCTACCAATCAAAGTTTAATTATCTTACTACCACAAGGTCTAATCATATGATAATCATGCTTAATTTTATACTGATTATGGGAAGAGAGCGAAGGTTAACGTTGTGAGTATTGTCATCCACATCGAAACACAATCAATTACGAGTCACTCCGAAAAAAATTAATATGGACTCCTTTCATGCCGTGAAGCATAGCTATCATGTTAACTATAATATAATAAATGCAGTGAGCAAGAAAGAATCTCAACCTATCAAGTCAGGGGGGACCTTCCCGTTGGAAAATCTTCCGGTTGCTACTCCTCCCTTTAAATCTCTCCCGTAAGGAGGGAAATTGCACTTAGCCGGCGTTGGGTAATAGTTGTTGTTGCCCGTATCAACGATTGAATCTCCAAAAACGAAAACTGCTGGAATTGTAGCATTGCCCGGTAGTTCCAGAGCGTCTTTTGTGCTGCAAAAAATAACTAGAAGAGAAAGGGAGAACAAAAGAATGGAGGATGAAGAAGTGTACATTTGGAAAGACATGACTGCAATGTTTCTCAACTGCTTAATGGCTGATTAATATATAATTGGTTAGACTATGGCATGGTTTTTGGTATAAATATATTCTGTAAAAAGCATTTAATGCCAACAAGAAGATATTTAGATACATTAATTTCGAAAGACAGCGAGTCACCATACCGCAATTTCCTTTCAGTGAAGAGGGAGAGGATACTCTCCTCAGCTCAACTTTGATAAATATTATTTTAAGAGTTTTTGGGTGAGTGCTGAATGATTTGGCCAAGCTGGCTGAGATGGGCTGGAATCGTATGACTTAAAACAGATTGACTTGGATGTGCGAGCTGTTTATGTTACTATTAATGTATGAATTGACTTCACCTTCTTAGGTTTCATATACAGATTTTGGTTGATCCATTTATAAAGGCAAAAGGATCCTTTCCTAGAGAGCTTTTCGTTGTCCCATTTGCAAAATCATTGTCTAGCACAATTGCACAAAATGGCTCATCTTATAATTTAAAAGCTTCCTGGAGATGAGGGATAATTTTTTTCTAAATTGAAGAGTAACCTTGATCCTTGGAGGAGGTTAAGAGAAGTACTCTCCAGCACTCTCCATCTCTGCTCCGCCACCCCTAGCTAGATACTTAAAATAAGGGGTAGAGTGGGAGTGAAAGGTGGGGCCTCCGCTAATTATGAAGGGTATCCTACCACTGGTCGTTCAATAAATTCGATTAATATTTATCCAAATAATTTCATTATTGTATCGGCTCTAGCTACTAGATTAATCTCTAAGATTACTCTTATCAATATATATACTAATTATATTAAAAATAATGATTAATTGTTTTAAAATATCCATTACTATGATGACAACTAACCTTTTTTTAATTAATTTATTTTTTAAGCCTCAACATGCATCTCAAAATACACATTGAGATTATCGATTAGAATATAATCAAATATTTTCAAACATACAAAGAGTTTGGTTGAAATGTCACAAAGCATCTAATGCGTCGGCCACCAATTCATCCCTTCGAGGAAAATAAACATGTATTTTAAGTAATTTTATTTATTATTACACTTATTACATTGATTACTGACAGTGATTCGAGCAATATATTCAAACTAAATCGTACCTTTTAACATGGAAATTCAACTTTCAAGTGAATGTAGGACTGGAGGGATACCAAGAAGTATTCATGTTTTGAAAATGTTGTATAATTTCTTTATTATTAATACCATCAAAAATATTTTTATTTATAATTCTCGATATTAGTATTATAATTCAAAGTTTTCGATATATGTAAGCTGCTCTTGTAAACTAATTTCAAGATAATTCTGTTACGAACTGTTAGAAGTGATGTCAAACTTAAAAGTAAATTTTCTTTCAAAATGCATCTTGGTAATTATTTCCAAAAAGAATTATTTCATAATAACTTTTTATAAAAAGATTACAAATTAATAATAATAATAAATAGTCTCAAACATAATTTTGCTAGCGGTGTTTATTAATTTGATAGTTTTCCATACACATAAATCATAAAGAGAAGACATGATACAATTAAAATATATAATTTGTATAAACACTAAAATTTATATATAAAGGGGTTGATTATTAAAATTTACAAAAATCTTTTCGAATTGGTATTCTTTTAATAAAACCGGATTAATTAGCTACAAACTATAAATAAAACAATAAGAGAAAATATATAATTTATATTAGAGTAAACAAATTAAAATAAAAAATATATAAAATACGATTTATGAAATAAAATAATAAAATCAAAATAGAAAAGAAAAATACATAGATTTAAATTATAAAATATATTTTTCAGTTATATTTTTTGGATTAAAGAGGGGCCTTATGGTGATTGGACAGGTCCCTTATTGAGTTCGTCGGTGCGTGAATGGACAGTGAACATTTTCGCGCTTTGCGATTAGACAAATTGCATATATGCGCAGAAAGTGACAATTAATTTTAGAGACAATGGTGTCGTTAGACGTAAATGTGAAGGTTGGCGAGTAAGCAACTAACATGTAAGCGACACGTAGCTGGGAAGAGTGAGACGTTGACGCAACACGATTGCCGAATCTTGCCTTCATTAACATAAATGGGAAAGTTGATGAGTAAGCAACTAACATGTGAGCGACACGTAGCTGAGAAGAGTGAGACAGTGACGCAATACGATTACCGAATCTTGCCTTCATTAACTAAAGCAGTTGGCAGATAACAGATATCAATGCATAGTTTTAATATAAAATTAAATAAATTTTTTTAATAATATCTCTACAAAACCTAATAATTATGATGATAGGTGAACTGATACCGTTAAATATGAATTTTTTACTTTATATCCCAATAACAAATTTGATGGGATCAAAGATTAAAAAAGTTATCAATTTCATAATTAATTAATCAAAATAATAATGATTGATCGGGTAGCTAATTATATGTATTTCAATAAATTCAGAGATAAAGGAATTGAAAATACTTAATGTAAAGATAACTGTACGAGTGTAGAATCAAACAAAAGTGTGATTCTCGCATAGACTAATCAAATAAATAATCTTGACTTACAATTTTTTTTTGTGCCAGCTTACGCGTGGTAATTAAGATTAATTTGTAGCATAGATGTAGGAGCCAATTAAATTGGAGAACATATAGAGATTGACAACCTATATATAGATTCAAATAAAAGCGTGATTCTTGCAAAGACTAATCAAATGAATAGTCCTGAATTTTTTTAGATCAGTTTACGCACAATTATTACTAACGCAACCACAATCCATTATCAAACTTCTCACTTAAATCATGATATAATCTAAATGAATAGTTTTAAATTATACTTTTTTTTTGGATCAGGTTAGGTGCGTCACGATTAGTATAATCACAACTCACTGTCATGGTCTCTCACTCAAATCATGATATAATTTACGTGTAAGAAGAATCGAACCCAAGACCTTATTATTGACCTTAACTTCTTAATCCTAGGTCACCTTATCACTTTGACTAAACTATCGTGGGTCTTGAATTATACTTGTATAAATATTAATTTTATAAATGATTATATCATCATCATAAGTATTCTATGGAACCCATTAACTTTATGCCACTTTATCTAATTTCTATCTTAACATATTTCAATTGGATTCGGCTATGATACATAAGTATATGTTAAAGTTAAAGCTATGCATGTAAAAGTTGAAAACAATTACGAAAAAAAATTGAAAATGTATATTTCTAGGTTTCATCCAGAAAACAAAAAATTGAAAACAAGCATATAAAAGTTTGAATCGAAGTAGTTCTACGTTCTTCGTAATTGTTTTCAACTTTTATATATATATATCTATATACATCATATGTGTCGCTTATAAATTAGTCTATTATCTTATAAGGGAATTTATTTTAAAAAAATTTCTATAATTATCAGACAAGGGTGTAAAAAGAAACTGTCCTTACCCATGGGCCGGAGGATGTCCAAAAACTATTGCCTGTCGATGCATTTTATTTGGAGAAAAAGAAATTGGCTAATAGCATAAAAGAAAATACTCTCATCTCCCGTTGGTGAAAGCATCCTGTGATTACATTTTTTGACCCAAGGAAGAGAGCCAGCCTGGCATTTGGGCTTTTAATGGAGCCACATCAGTCTATTTGTATGATAGTTAACGTGACAGAAAGACTAAAGCCAAATATTGAATTTCGTGATGATGATTGATTGATGAAGTTAGTTGTTGGGAGTTGAGACGCTGCATAACCATTTAGCTGATCATACATGTGAGAATGAATATATCTGCATGTGATATTATTTACTAGGTAAAGCAACTAACGTAGTTACAAGAATTCTGGATGAATTAGGGCCACTTCGAGGTTGTTTTTGCCGTAAAGAAAAGTACTTATTTTTACAATAAAAACAATCTAACATGTTTACGGATGTTTTTTAAATTATTATAAATATAAGCTGTTGTAAAAAAAGTTAATTTTATAAATAACTCTAAAAATAGGAAAACTTTTATTTTTAGAGGACCGTTTTTGCTTTTAAAATATAAAAAATCAAAATTGTCTTTATATTATTATCTGCTTATAACCTATAAAATCACGTTTATTATATTTTGGTTATATTGTTGACATATTATATTAAATATGATTTTTATAATTAATATTTATTAAATTTAACAGATATATATTTTAATTATAAATTTATTTATATTTTACAAGCATTTATTTAATATGCTTTTATAAATTTTAAATTATTTTATAGATATATTTTGGAATTATAATATTAATTTTAAATTATCTTTAGCATTAATTAAACTAAAAAATAATTTAAACTTTGATTGGCTATATAATTCATACATTCTTCCTTTAATTAATTTTTTAAAATATTCTAACTGTTATTATTTATATAAAATTATAAATTATTTGTATATAAATTATTAGAAATAATTCAAAAAAAGAAAAAGAATTGATTATAAAATATTAATAATTAAATATTACAATGATATAATATACATATCCACTTAAAGTAGGTCATTTATATATAATAAAAACAAAAACAACAACAATTTCAAACACCTCTATCATACTTTTAAAAAAAGAAAAATAATTTTATAAAATGTATTTACGGAACACTTGCAACTTATTTTAAAAGCTACTTATTTCTCTAGCAAGACATAAGCAACTTATTTTCACAACAAAATTACTTATTTTCACAAAAAAAAAAAAAAAAAAAAAAAAAAAAAAAAAAAAAAAAAAAANTTTTAAAAAAAAAAAAAAAAAAAAAAAAAAAAAAAAAAAAAAATCCTAAACTGGCCCTCAATTAATACAAACAAATTACTTCTCGTCGCTGCTGTAGCTAATCAAAACTGTACCGTAGTATTATGTAAAATATATGTTACGAACTTTAATGAGTTCATTTAGCTATATGTAAAATATATATTCATTGTAAAGCAATTACATAAGCAGCGGCACGTCAATACGTCAAATGAAGATCGTATGAGCTTGATCCATTAATGGGTTTACCTTGTCCTAGAAAGCAATGCTAGGGTTTCGAATTTGAAAAATCTTACGATATATTACCTATATTTATGACGTATCATAAATAGGATTTATTCAGATAAAGAGATAATATTGGTTCTTGATTAAAACTACTATTATTGTCATAGACAGTCCATAAATAATTGATTAATTTCTACACATAAAGGGAGCATCTCATCTCGTCGGGAGAATGAACGGCATAAATGTGATATTATCCGGCTATCGACAGGCCCTTCCCTTGAATCATTAATTAATCTGTAAACGTGGAGAAATTAATTAAAATATTTTATTTTGACCTTTCCCCACCTGATTTATCACAACGTAGAAAGTCCTATAGGAAGAGAAAAAAGAAATCTCCAAAACCAAAAAGTATGACCAAAGCGTGGCCTAGTTGTTTACCAAACAAACTTGCTGGGGCAGCATAAACGCCATCGTTATCTTTTTGCTGAGCAAATGCTTTGCACTCAAACTCAGGGAACAAGTACATGGATGAGAATTGTCTTGGTTTATTTACATGACCAACCAGTCGTGTAGGTAGCTAGCCCACCAAATTGACTTCACTAAGCGTCACTTTCTCCCCTTTTAGCACGAGATCAAACCTTTTTGCACCAAATTTCCTTCCAATAAATAACACCAACCATCCAATTGTCCACGCCACTTCGTTCGATCGCTTTTTTGTATGGATCTACGTGAATGTAACTTGCTTTTCCTAGATACTCAATTTATCCAAATAGTTAGAAGTTTAGACTTATTAGTTGATCACTTTGGTCGTGTTTAGGGTTATACTTCAACTCAATATTCTAAACGCTGCATTAGTAGGAATGACCTGCTTGCTCATTTATTGAATTCATATTGCTTATGAAAAATTTCAATCTCATTACTTTTATTATTATAAGCATCTAATCCACCGCTCATGAGTGTAAGTAATTAAGAAAGTTGTAAATAATATATATATATATATATATCTTACTTCCACTTATATCAAGGATAAAAAAAGCATGGCTGGTTCTGGAAGGTGGGGCATTTGCCTCGCTTGAAGAAGAATTTTTTAGATGATTATAGACATTGTAGTGATTATAAAGAAAAAGATGACCCAGCAGATTTTAATTTGCATCTAAGAAATCACAATGTTGGGAAAGACTTATTTTTCTGCAACCAAAAATCATGAGAGTGCAGTGACATCTCGATTAACATATATCAGATATAATCCTCTAAATTGTTGGGAGTAGATCAACGTTGTTAAATACATTTCTTCTATCAACGTCATTTACGTGTGTATCTAATCTTACTATACACCATACAACAAGTTAAAAACCTTAATATAAAACTTCCTTTCCGATTGTATATATAGTTTGAAAAGGAAATTGCATGGATGATTGGTATATATATAGACACACGAAGCAGAACCATCCATTAGTTAAGACAAATCACCACTCTTTTCCTCCTCTCCTCTAAGCTGAAAGAGAGTAGTTTCTAAAACAAGTATATCTAGTCATGATGATGAAGCGGCTTCCTTCTTCCTCTTATTGTTATTTAACCTTGCTGCTTTCTCTTCTTGGTTTTACGTTTTTTGCCACCACGAAAGCTGTGATAAAGTTACCACCAAATGAAACTGTTCCAGCAGTTATCGTGTTTGGAGATTCAATAGTTGATTCAGGCAATAACAACTATCTCCGAACAATAGTTAAGTGCAATTTCGCTCCTTACGGCAAGGATTTGAAAGGAGGAATTCCAACAGGAAGATTTTGCAACGGGAAACTTCCCTCGGACTTCATAGGTAGTAATCAAAACTCTCTCTCTCGACCTCTATCAAGGGTTTACATATCCAAATAGCAACAATAAAATTTTGCATATAACTAGTAAATATGTTTCTTCTTTCTACAATGCCGATCGAAAAGAAAAGTTTTCAACTTTTTCTCATTCATCATTTGTCGAAACTTATAAAAACTGGCACACATATTCATCATATACAGATAAAGTTGCTTCTATTAACTTGTTCTTTAATTTATATATTTCGCCCGGGTTAGTTTACATTCGGCTTCAGTAATGTATCAGTGGTTGATGATCAGAACGAAAGTTTGTCAGGTTTATTCTGATTTCCTAAACTAAAGGGCAACCGGCAACTGAGGAGTCACATACTGATGATCGACCCTTAAGTCTCGTAAAAAAGGAGTTCATCAATTATGGGAAACAATATCAATGGTTATGGGTTCGTTTCAATTATGTATAGCTAGGAAGGGAATCTTTCCTTTCAATGCTGTAGCTAATTTGATACTAACAATTCTCGTGTAGCCTCATACAGAGAGGCGCGATTAAATGACCAAAACAAGTGGCAGCCTTTTATGATTCTCTTGTCTAGTCTACATCTACAAATTTACGCCGATGTGCCGCCTTGCTGGCCTGGCAATGGCGTGCAAGAGCTCACAGATGAGTCTCAAGACTCACTGGCTCTCACTGTCAGGGTTTCAATTTGATCAACAAATTCTAGTTTCCTAATAAGTTCATAAGCAATATAATTAGCTTTTCAAGATTGTATAACTTTTGTATATAAAATGACGTAACACTCGACTAATCTATTGGATAATTTACTCAATATTACATCATTTGAGACATGTAAAAAATTGAAGAAGATTTTATTTTTGTACATTTAATTAATTTTACTTGATCTTCAGTTGTTTTGGACGTTTGGTGTTTTCAGCTGAAGAATTAGGAATTAAAGAGCTTGTGCCTGCATACTTGGATCCAAATTTGTCATCTTCGGAACTCCCAACTGGCGTTTGCTTTGCTTCAGGTGGGTCAGGATACGATCCTCTGACACCTAGACTAGCGGTAATTACTCATCTCCACTTCCTTTACTTTATTTTCTATCCTTCGGTGGAATTGACCATCTTTCTCTAACGCTCTCGCAAAAAACGATCAGTCCGTTTTATCATTGTCAGACCAATTAAAATACTTTAAAGAGTACCTTGGGAAGTTGAAAGGGCTTGTTGGGGAAGACAGAACAAAATTCATTCTGGCCAGAAGTCTATTTCTTCTGGTAGCTGGTAGCGATGACATTGCCAATACCTATTTTGTCCTCCGTGCAAGGAAAGCGCAATATGATGTACCGGCATATGCTGACCTTATGGTTAACTCAGCTCTTGATTTCCTGCACGTAAGTATTATTTCATGACTGGGGAGACCAAGTTTATACTATTGTTTAAGTTGATTAATTAATCCAAATCCAAGGATTCATTAACAGGAGCTTTATGGATTGGGAGCACGAAAAATTGCAGTTTTCAGTGCACCGCCAATTGGATGTGTGCCATCGCAAAGAACTCTGGCAGGGGGAACTAAAGGAGAGTGTGCAAATGATTACAACCAAGCAGCTCTGTTATTCAACAGAAAATTGTCTGCAAAGGTAGATCCCCTCAGAACCAGTCTGCCTGACAGCAGGATCGTCTATATAGATGCCTATAACCCTTTACTCCACCTCATTCAAAGCCCTCAAGAATATGGTAAATCCAACTCCTTATGCCAAAATAAGTATTTGAATCAATTTCTTCTCTCTTGGTTTCATTAATATATTCAGACATTTAATTTCTTTTGGTCGATCACTTCAGGCTTTGAAATTTCCAACAAAGGGTGCTGTGGAACAGGGAATTTAGAGGCAGGAGTACTATGTAACCGGTTCACTTCATCTATTTGCTCAAACGTATCCAGTTATGTTTTCTGGGACAGTTATCATCCCACAGAAAGAGCATACAAGGTCCTTGTCTCGCTAATTATCAAGAAATATATTACCAAGTTCTACTGAGGCAACTTTGCCGTAGTAATTAAAGTTTTAAGCTAGCAATAAGTGGTCTGCTTATTCAAGCTGAATTGCATATGTACTTCAATTAAGCGATATGATTTCATCATGGTCCGCAACGGCCCACCTTATGAAATGATTGCTCAATCCTACTGTTGTCTAGAAATTCCAGTTATATGATTGTTTGATCCCAACTCCAACCAACAGAACTTGAAGCAACTCTCAGCCACCTCTACCGTGTCACCTACTCACTGCATTCGATGTTATCATCCAACAATGTGCAATTGAAATATCCACCGTTCCCGCCACTATCATAATCATAGATCAGTCAGTCTCAAGCACGAATGGTCATCAACTCATCACTCAATGCACAAGACTAAAATTAGACATAAGAGCTAAAGACTGAAAATTGTAATCAAGAACATGGACAAAAGCTTTTCTAGTCAACGAGAAAAAATCCTAATTTAGTTCTAAAACCCACAACTCTGGCCGAAGGCTAAACATTTGAAATTATGAACGTCAAAATTAACTTCTAAGTCAAATGGTCTTGGACAAAGAAGGTGAAAATTTTATCTTATGCGATAACTTTTCTCCATTGCTAAGGATTCTTCAAATGAGTCAAAAGCCTTAATCTAGCGTTAAAACGAAAAGTTTTATTGAGAATGATGAAATCTCTATTAGAACCCACTTCCCTTTGGGATTATAGCGTTAAAACGAAAAGTTTTATTGAGAATGATGAAATCTCTATTAGAACCCACTTCCCTTTGGGATTATACTCCCCACAATCTATCAAATTGCAAGGAAACTAGTCACCTTTTGGGAATTATCAAATTCAAAATCATATCAATGTAGTGTTTAAGATTCCAGATGCGAATGGTTACCCTTGTTCCAAGAATTAGGTTCAAAGTAGGAGACAACGTTTTAAGAAAGAAGCTTTCCATGTAAAAATAATGCATAAGATTAACCATAAAATAACAATAGTTGCATTCCTCTGTAAATTAACTCTCGGTTTTATGCACAGACAAATATCAATTAAATGGACTTGAAATGAAACTCCATATACACACTAAGGATCATAGAGCAGACATCAGACAAATAGGGTGCATTGAACAAACCATGAAAAGATGATATACATTATAATCCAAATTATTAAGTAGCCACAAGCTGAACAAGTAACATCAACCATAAGCATCGACAAGAGGCATCCAGGAACATTTATCAATTGTACAATGGATGTGAAATCAATGAGCGCTCACAAGGAAAGGATGCTGGCAAACCCCACACTCAATAGTCTCAGAGCCTGAGGTGGGAACCTGGACCTGCAGCAATCCCATAATAACCAATATAAAATGATAAAAGAGTTTATTAGCCTTGTGTATGTGTGTGTGTCTGTGGGATTGCCAAAAAGATAGTGACTAGGATTTCAAACCTGTAAATGGACAGTACAAATAGGACAAGCAACTTCCCTCATTCGTCTCCCAGACCCATCAGACTTGGGGCCTGTGAAAGGAACCATTCAGTTTACTAGATATACCATTAGAGAATATTGTTCTAAAACTGATTCAAATACATCACATGACTTCTCAATAATACATCAAGAAAACACATTCAGAGAGTGTCTAACAAACTATTAGAAAACAAGTGGGGACCAACTTCCAACAAACAAATAAAGAAACTCAAAGATGTAACCATATTTTATAATTACACATTTTCTATTACCTGATGATGCCCTGCGATTTTTCTCCATTTCCTCCTGTTACAGATAATTGCCACGATAAATTAGCACCATGCATCATTTAAAAAATACTCAGCTACAACAGTTAACACTTGAATTACAAATCACTGATTACCTGAAGCTTTCTTGCAAGATCCTCATGACTCTGCATAACAGGTTTATTAGCTGCTTCTTTAGCATTACTTAGCCTCTGAGTCACTTCTGCCTATAACAGATCATGCTGCAAGTTAATACCCTTCTAATATCATGTCAAACAAGTATAGAAACAAATATAACATACTTGACCAATCATACGAATAGAGGTAGCTTATCATTGTCTCAAATCTCATTTAAGCTTCAATTATAAATATTAAAAGAGAGAGAGAGAGAGATTTAGTATACCAATACAGGAAGCTTATCATTTCTCTGACAAAAGGATTTAACATGAAAAGAATTATTTCAAAAAGTTCTATTTGATGACACAGCCCAGATTTTTTCTTTCAGTAATACCCAGCCCTCAACCTCTCCAACATATTTACTGAGTTCAAAATTGGGCACTACTTTGAGACTATACAACCTTGATATAATATCCCAAGAAGCCGCAAAGGGAACCACACCAGCAATCATCATCCTCATCTAAGGTACCCAAAATGGCAGACGACAAACTAGGGTTCTCTTTTAAGTTAGAAAAACCCAAAACGGAAGACCATGTCTTATGTTCGCCCAAGTCTATACTAAAGGTTAAAAGGCTCATCACGCAACTGGAGGGAAAAGAGAGAGAGAACCCGACATTAATCAATCAACTTAATAGCCTCCCCAACAACTCATGACAGAAGTTTGTCATTACATACCACAAAACTGGAACAGGCATCATTCTGTTATACAGAAACCTTTCTCGATGACGACATTAGACCAATCTCAAACATTTTACAAGCAAACTGGTTTTAACAACATCACTAATTTAAGTTTTATTACCATGCTAGGACTCAGATCAAAAGTTAACAACAAAAGGACAACCACCAACAAAATTTCACAGGATCAAGGGGTAAAAAATCTACTACTCATACCATGCATCTATCACAAACTCGAACTGGCTGTGCATCCTCCTCAGCAGTAAGAGCAATTCTGCCATGGGTACACTTGTCACAGAAAATATCACCACAATTCCTGCAGTGATGCTAAAGAAGTAGGAAGGACCATAAGTTTTAGTGTAAAACCAAGCATAAACCATAATCCATTTAAAAATATGTACCTTCCGCACAAAAGCCCCAAAATCTGTCCCACATGCCGTACACTTTGAAACAGCTTCATCAGGGACCTAACAAAAACAAAATAATGAAAATAAGTAAAACCTAAAACTCTTTTAAGTATACTATCAAATGGAATACAGATTTCCTCCAATAATAAATGCCCAAATCAAATACTTCCAGCTCTAATCTTACCCAATGATCTTTCTCTTCATTTCCAGGTTTTATCAAGTTCATCCAATCAGCTATGCCTTTCCTTTTCTCCGCAGACTGTTCAGCCATCTTTAATGCGTCAGAAGGCTTGCTTCTTCCACCCATCTCCTTCAACTGCAATGCAATGGAACACACATCACTTCCAATCACTCATTAAAAATTATATTAAAAAAAGTATTGAAATCCACCACACAAACAAGTCATTACCATTACAGGATTAAAAGTAACAAATTAGTCATCCACATTTGGGGATTGTGACAAACATAAAACCCCAAAATCTCCAAACAAAAGAAAGAAAAAAAAAGGTCTTGCAAAAAGTATACAAGACAATCATGAAACTGAACTGCATATTAATTGTTGAAAGGTTCTATAATATTCCAAATGAAGGAGTACAATCTCCTAATCAGCATCAAGTTTTGTTTTAAGAATACAACTGTTAATTCGATCTCATGTATCCATTAAGCAAATACTTCAAAAGATTTAACTTACCCAACCATAAAATACCCACACCCCACACCATAAATTGCATATAGACCCGCAATGAACTTCTAAAAGGAAATTAAGTAAGACCTTAATTAAGCCAAGTACAGACTACCAAATCTTGACTCTTTTATATTTCAAGCCACTTCTATGAGAAACTTGAGTCATCTTATTATGATTACAAGTTTCCTTCTCTTTAATGTATTTATAGCCCATTAGTTCAATGTAGCAGTTGCAGTGAAATAATAAAAATAACTATGTGAATACTTACACCAAATATATAGATTGTTAAAATATACGTAAAGAGACAATAGTATTTCCACTACTAGTAAATTTATCCACATTTATTTTGAGAGAAAGGAAAACATGTAACAATATAGTTATTCTAAAGCAGGAAAAATTATTATTTCTATTACTTTATGAAGCCCAACCTGTACAGTTGCAGCTGTCACTGTGTCCAGAAGGGTGTTGCTAGTGTAACTATTTGATTTCCACTACTAGTAAATTTATCCACATTTATTTTGAGAGAAAGGAAAACATGTAACAATATAGTTATTCTAAAGCAGGAAAAATTATTATTTCTATTACTTTATGAAGCCCAACCTGTACAGTTGCAGCTGTCACTGTGTCCAGAAGGGTGTTGCTAGTGTAACTATTTGATTGCAATCGGATACGTCTTGGTTCAATGTCCACGGAACTCTTTGACCAAAATGCTAAGGTTGAAGAATCAGCCAGCTGAACAAGAAAAAATGCCCATTTCAATATTAACCCAGGACATCTGACAGGGAAAATGAAATTGATAAAAGGGGAATCAACCAACTCACTTCACATCTTGTGATATTTTCCAGAGGATATATTCTTAAGGTTCGACTAGTATTGGGATCAAGCATACGAATTCCATCCAAGCCAATCTGCAAGAGAAAATGCAATTCAATCGTGATTTTAACATACTAAAGACAAGAAGATGTGAGGTCGAACTAATACAGTATAGAGGCTTTATGAAAAAATTGAATTTGAGCAGCTGAGGTCTAACATGAAAAAAGATAATAAGATATGTTAGTGAAGCATTCTTAGAATGGCATCTCTAAGATACCTACATAGTGCAATCTAACCCATACAACCTACTTAGCACAAATTCACTGGGGAAATAAAAATTAAAAAAAAAAAATTAAAAATCTTTTAAGAAATGAACTGGAACCCACCCATCCAATAACTTTGTGCAGCGTTAGTTTGAATAGGTTGATTGTTCAGATTGGTTTTACATGTAAAATTATTCATTAATTTTTCTTCTGTTCTCAATGGCAATTATAACAATTCATCGAACCATCAAAAGTAAATAAAAAAAAATATACAAAGTAATTATATGTTAGAATATGCAGTAAAACTTTAAAATTCAATACTGTGTATATAGCTCCCATATACTATAATTTTACTATATCCACAACATTTTACTTGATAGTGCTACATCATTGATGTATCTTCAAGATCAATCTTAAACGCAATGAATTCTCAATACTGCCACTAAGGCATGCTGATCGAACAAACCAACATAGCAAACAATACAAAATAATAATAATGATAATAACAAAATAAAAAATAAGATAGAATTAGCAATCAATTAATTGTAATTTAGTCAAGTTATCCCCCTCAAGCGACACACACCAATATGACACAAATCTGGATACCTGGCAAAGTACGTCCATCGTACTCTGGCCTCCACTTTCAGCCAACAACTTGACCCTAAACTTCTGGACCCCACTCTTCACATCTTGCTGCGTCTCCGCCTTCGGTACCGCTCTCACGATCTTGCTCGAACCTGAGACTGTTGATGAGTGTGTGTCTTTCCCAGATGGCAAACTAATCGATCGTCCATAATCATCAAACAAAGTTGATGAAGATGATTTTGGGACCGTACCACGCGCCCCATATGGCTCCACCTTTGCCCCATTATACGCATACACACCATCCCCATACACATCATCCCGACCCACATCATACCGCGAGAAATTATTACTCTCCGATCGCTTTCCATAAAGATCGGAGCCCAAATCAGAACGGTTTCGGCTGAAACCTCCGTATTTATCGTCTAAGTAACCACCGCTGTTATCGAATTTCATCGAATTTGTACTGTCGTAGAGGCTGTCATACGCTGGTGGGACCGACGATCCAACTTGGCTGAACGGGGCGGAATACATGGAAGAGTAAGATGAATTCGGACTATGATTTGACGGGACATAATTGGGGGCCGTCTGATGCTGATCAAATGGCGGGTAATACGGCGGCTGTTGCTGTTGCGTTGTCGATGGCGGTTGGAAGGGAGCATGGGAATCGTAAGGAGGAAACTGAGATGGTTGTTGGGGAGGAATTGGATTGAAGGAAGAAATTAAATTAGGGTTTGGTGGAGCTGTCGTCGGTGGAGTTGTAGCGTAAGAAGGAGCGGTGGGAGGGACAGGATCGTGATTTTGAGTATACGGAGGATAACTTTGGGAATAAACGGAGTAATCTGACGGAGAGAAACTGGTGGCAAACGGAGGTGCTGACGCGTAAGAACTTGGTTGAAGATCCGGCGTCGGATTGGGATTGGGATTGAGATTAGGGCTAGGGTTTTGAAGATGAGGGAATTGGTGATAGTAGGAGGTATTGTAATCTCCCTGTTGCATATCTGGAATAACAACAATCAAAGCTGCTCTTCGAAGAGATAGAAGAACGATAAACGAAGTGTGTTTGTTTGGCTTCTTCTTTAGCTTTCTATCGTACGCCTAGAAGTTAGAAGACGAAACAAGGAGTAATCCGAGAGGAAAGAAAGATTGGGGGAATAATTCTCCTACAAGAAATTTAGATGACTTGATTGTTCTGGTGACATGTGGCGCATTTTTGGACGGTGATCTGCATCGCCTGCCTTATCATAACTCTCTTTTACCGCCTGATTTTACTTTCATGGCACCCCGCGTTTAATTTGAATGGATGCTCCTCGGGTATGCTATAATTGCTAATAACATATATTTTGCCTTTTTTTATTTGTTTTTATTGTTATATATATACATTCCAATGTGTATATATCATCTGTGTACATACCAAATGCAATGTCTACAAATAGATAATTTTTCTTCATAATAATGCATCTTTTGTACATAAATATGTACTTTACTGTTAACTAATCTCCTCAATATTGTAGTAAATTATATATTAAAGAATAATATTACATGTCTTCAATAGTAATTTGAATATTTAATCTCATGCTATAATATACAACATTACTCAAAGTTAAAAGGCAATTATTTTGATATACTAATTCTTAATAATTTAAATACTTATCTGTTCACCTTTTTGTTAAAAATAATAATAACAAAAAAAGTCGATGATTTTGATATTATAAAATATATAATTTTTATCTTAAATTCTATATTTACCAAATGATTTTATGTTCATTCTATTTGAGATATGGAGATCCGGCCAAGCGTCCTATGCCTCGAGCAACCATCACAGACATGGTGAGGCTTATGGTTACAGAGGAAAGAACCACAACTAAAGCTTACCATTTCTCAGGGTAATCGCCCTTTTTGGTCATGGAATTCACAAAAAATTAATCAAATTAAAGGAAAAAATGAATTTACTCTTTAAAATTTAGATGTTATAACCGACCGTTTATCAACATTTGATTTGATAACTATAAAAGGATTTTTAATATATTATAGAAAATAGCTGCTAACTATATCATCCTAGATATTTCGTATACTCCTATCTTTCCGTAAATGTAACGCTAAGAGGTCCCCAGCATTATGGTAAATTAGTTTCGACATCACCTCATTTTCCGATCTGGGCTCGACCTTTGGGCCCGAACAATCTTATCATCAAACAAAATGGGCTTGGTCCAAATTTTAGGTCCATAGGTTGACGACGTGGCAAATCCGCCACAGACTTCAAGAACCTGCACGCTACCTTAACAGTAGCGAGCTACGCCCGCACATAACTCCACTAAGCAACTAATAACTATACGAACTCTCGCTTGCAATTTACAAAGCAAAAGTGGGAAACTGGTTACACAGAACGAAACAGTCCCTCAAATCTCGTTGAATGGCAAGTGGCACATAGACGATAGACCTCACCTCCCAGCTCCCACCTCCCACTTCCAGTCTTCCAGATTTAATTGATCATTTTATGGCACGTGGAAGGAGAAGGCAGCCATGCATGTATACTTATTCACTGTACAGAGACTGGAATGAAATGTTTGAAAATTATGCACACACTACAGCTTTTTGGTCTCCCCCTCTTGCATTTTGTGTGGAGCATATCATCCATTGCTATTTTCAACGCCAAAGATATCAGAAAAAAAAAATTAAGTTTAGGATTTATCGGAAACGGTTCTACGTAGGGTGTGGGACCACCTGTATCATCCACATTGTGGATCCCACGTGACGCTGAACAAGGGGCATCACGTACTCTACTACTAGGTCTAGAATCGGTGGGCATGGACTTGATGAAGACCAGGCAACAAAACACAGAAAGGAGCAATTGCAGGTTTTGATAATTCATTTACAAAATTTCACATGCAGTCAAGTCATACTGTCGTGCTCTTAAAAGCAAAAACAAAGAAGAGCAATAAAAGGATTATCTGGATCCAATTCTCAGAGCCTAGCTCTTTCGATTCAGGATTTAAATAGGTCTATTTCTACTTATAGGCACCTAGTGTTGCAGCTGATGTTGCTCAGCTTATTGTTTGATATGGCTTATGGATACAATTAATTCAATTCATCGGGTGAAGTGAAGCGAGAAAAAAAAAAAAAAGATACTGGCGGTGACAGTTCCATTCTCTTGATATGTATATATATATTATATATATATCACAAGCTTTGCTTTCAAAATCTTTGTGTCAGTCAACACAGTACACTTTTACGGCTAAAGGAGCTGGCAAATTTTGCTGTGAACAAAAGGAACCAAATCAATCACTCACACAACTCAACCAAAAAGAATTTGATTTCTTTTGATAAATCTAAATCAGGAAAAATATATATTATCCCAGAAAAGGTAGAAGGAGAAGATTCTCACCATACTGATACTATCTTCATTTCAATGAACCGTAGCAGAACCAAAAAAATCTGTTAACATTGACGCAGAAAAGCAAGAAAACCCATAACAACAGTACTGATGTATCAACAAGTGTGCTTTCTCTCTCCTACCCCCAAAAAAAAAAAAAAAAATCTCCTTTCATTTCATTTCCCTTTCCTTGCAATTCGCTTTTCTTGTTAGAACCAAAAGACCTCCATGCTTGCCTCCTTTGCAGATTTACAGACAGGGCAAGAAACCAGAAAGGCTTCACAAAGCTTGCACGAACAGAGGTGTCTGCAAGGTAGAAAAAGAACGCACGAGTTCCGAGAATTACAGCGTTTGCAAGCTATCTTTCTGTTCTCTTCTTTCGCTTCTTCCTGTTCTCTATCACATGAACCACAAAAATAGGACTCTGCATCGTCCGCTCTGTTGCTGACCATAACCAGTCTCTCTCTGACCTGTTCTAGTGTGTTGTTTAGGTCCATCACCATGGTTTCGTTTTCTCTAGCGAGTCTTTGCCACGACTCGCTTTCCATTTCTGCTTTTCTCAAACAGGCTTCAAGCTCCATTCTTTTCTTCGTTGCCTGCGCCAAGTCTTCTTCTTTTTGTCTCATCAAATTCATCGCTTTCGTTTCCATGCTTTTCAGAAGGATCGCTAGTTGTTGCTTTCTTTGCTCTTGCAGAGCATATCTTAGTCTCTCATTCTGTTATCCCATAAATATTTAAATACAAAGAAAAACTTAATGCTTAAGATAATAGAAAATATAAAATCAAAAGATAAATAGACATGAAGAAAACCCCGTTTGGGATTTGATAGAACCTTACCTGTATTTGAAGAATGCAGTCAATCTCCTGCCTTTGCAACTCAAGCTGAACATCTAAAGATTGAGAGAGCGCCATTGAGAAAATATCACTACCACAGTTGGAAGATGAAGAAGAGGCTGCTCCTTTATTGCAATCAAAAGCCAAGTTGTGAGAGGTTTGTTGTAGATGAACATTAGCAAAGAGAGGGTGTTGAGGGTTCTGATGATGATGAAGAGTGAAACAAAGATCAGCATCGAAGGCAGGAACAGGATTCGGCATCCAGTCCTGTAGGCCACACATGGACATGGGTAAACCCAAATTTTCAGGATACAACTGTGCTTGAACAGCCATAATAACTAGAGCCAGAGACTGAGAACGAAGTTAACAAACGCCAAAACGTCCCCTTCTATTCACATATTTCACGACCTATTAAAAAGAAAAAAAACCGAGAACGGATATCAAATGGGTAGGTTTAAAGCTAGAAGGATTCATGTTATTGTTATATCAGAGAAGATGCATGACCCACTTTCTCTCTCTCTTTACTCACTTAATTGGCGTAGCCTTTACCTTGTTTCTTGTTTTGGTTTCTGGTTTAACTGAAAGAGACCATTATGAAAGAACCCCGTGGCTGGTTGTATATATATTTATAGATATAGAGGGAGTGTGAAAGGGAAACTGAATCTTTTTTTCAATTAAAATTTAATCAAATTAAATATTAATGTGGATTTTATGGATAATTTTGTTTCTACTGAGGTAATTAAGGAACTAAAATTGCAAATGCGAAACACAGATCACAGAGAGAGATGCTAGATGTAAGAGAAAGCCTAGGAGTACGAATCTTTCTCTCTCTCTCTCTCCCTCTTTTGTCAAATCCCAACAAAATAGCATTTATGAGAGAGATATAAGGGTGGCGGTAAACGACGACGTACACACGCAGATTTTGTGACAGCAAATCACTTAACTATCGGGTCAGAGGAGAGGCTTCACAGCGGGGGAGAGAGAGAAAGATGTGTTTTTGAAAGAGAAATTCACTCAATGGAGACGTGAAAGAGTCAGACGTTATGTTATAGGAGGGAATCAGAGATTGGAGAAATTGTCAGTTTAGTCATTGGGAATGGCTGAAGAATAGCAATTTTATTTATTTTCAGAATTCTATTTTAATTTTTTATTATTTCTTTATTTGTGTTTTTGTGGTTGTGGTACTGGTAGTATCAGTTTTGAAACGACAAAATTTCAAAGCCGGACTCACGCAGACTATTATTATGTTATATTTGTCTTCTGTAGGGATTGCCATGTGGAGCTGTTTCATCCTTTGGATTTGTATTAGGCATTTTGATTGCCTTATCAATGAGGGTTAGCTGGGCCCAACCACATATCCTACGTGGCGGAGCCTCTCCAATCTCCATATATGTCCCATACCACGTTTCCACCTTGGGCCCAACCACCGTCACTTCAAATCTAAATCAATAACAAAGCCCCATCAGGCACGTCTATCAGCTTCCACTTCTCATCATTCCACCTATTACCTAATGTCCATTTTCAAGGGTACAGGCGACACACTTGCTTGCCACGTTCCCATTACATGCAAGGCTTCATTACACTTGGTTACCAAGAATGGCAGGACCAGCTGCAAAACGTGTAAAGAACAGGATCCCAAACGTTATCGACTTGAGGGTATTGGCGGGCTACTGCCCACTAATTAATAAGCTCTAAAATTTAATTTCCAAGAATACATTTAAATTTAAATTACCGGTGAGGTGGGGGTGAGGAATAACGTTTTTTAATTGTGCAATAGATAGTTGTTCTCTGGTTAACTTGGTTAGTTATCGGTTACCTATAAATTGCATAGCTGTAAGACTTAAACATATGAGCAGAAACGCCGGTGAGTCCCGTACGTATTGACAGGCTAGGCAATTAATAATAATTTTCTCTATCCGAGAGTTATTTACTTGTTTCTGAAATTTATTGGTGTTCACTGTTTCCGACCAAAAACTTTAAATAATGAGAGAAAATTACTCTACCCTAAGTAATATCGTCACGTCACAATTAATCATTTAGCAATATCTAACCCTTATTTTTACATAAATTATATCATAAAATAAGTATATAATTTTTGTTAGAGTCCTCAAATCTAACTAAAAAAGTAAGGGTTGAATATTACTAAAAAATCAACGAGAGAAATGATGTTATTTAGGCCATACTATACTATGGATTACGTATGTAATTTTCTTAAATAATGAATGTATTTGCGTCCCTGAATCTGCATGCCCAGAAAATCTCAACAAAATTGACCTTAAAAGGTTGGAGCAAAGGCTGTGACGGTATGTCAAATTAATGAATTTACAGGACTTGGGAACAAAGTCTACATTTATTTTGGTTGCTGTACCTATCTGTAAAATCAATATAGAAAAGGCCATAAAAAGTAAAGGTTGAAAATTTTGTTTTCTTATGCACCCCGTTCAAAGTACAACATCAGTGAAATTACTCCTTTCTTTAAAAAAGCCAATTATAATGCGGGGTAAATACATAGACACCCCCAAGGTATAGG
>JANLJB010031229.1:0-84002 GCA_026212285.1 Bursera cuneata
GGTCAATGGATAAAATTTTTATATTTTTTTAATTTTTACTTTATAAATTTTTTTTTTTTTTTGGGGAACAATGACCCCACCTCAGCCCTCACTGACTCCGTTACTGTTTATAGGACAGTTTTAGAGTTTCTTGTTTAATCAATGATTTTCGGAAAGCACGTACTTGGACACTTTTTTTTTTAGGGAAAATCACAATAACCCCTCAATTAGATTTCAATAAAATCTTAACCCCATACTTTTACTAAACTAACACTCACCCCTCAAAAACTCCTAAAAAACTAACACTTACCCCCCAAAATTTGGGGGATAAGTATTAGTTTTAAGAAAACAGTGTTAATTTTTTGGAGAAAAGTGTTAGTTTAGTAAAAATGTAGGGTTAAGTGTTTTCGTGAAATCTAATTGGGGGTCAGAGAAATTCTCTCTATTTTTTATATATTTTTTTCTAAGTACTGTTTTCTTGGACAGTTATTTGTAATTGAAGCAGCAGTTGGCAACCAATTATACTAAATTTTAATAATATATAAAGAAATTATATTTTAAAAACTATTGACATCAAATACTTTTCATTTGGGCATTAATATAATTTCAAAGAAATTTTCTGAAATTATATTTTTTATATACTTTTTTCTAAACACTTTTCATTTTTTGAAATTATATTTTAAAAATATTGACATCGAAGTCAGTATGTATATGTGCATTGGCAGGCGGATAAGGCATTCGTTTATTTGGCTATAGCGCATATATATAACTATATATATATATATATATACATATTAGGCTATTTAGAATATTTGGGCTTTTTTTTTTACACTAATATTGCCTTGCTCAATCATGAATTATTTTGAGATAAAAGTATTTTGATATTAGATCTTATCATATAGAGATTCTCTTCCTTTAAAATAAAAAATTGTTTTTGATGAATTTTATAATTTTTTTAGAAAAATCCTTGAGAAATAATAATATTATTCTCTTATAAATGGAATCATATGTTATATAAATACAGTTAATATAATACAGCAACTTCTTTGATCTTTGATGCGCTCCAAGATAGATTGTGGGTTGTTTGTGCATAGTCTTTACAGATCATGTTGCTAAATGAGTGTAAAGGCAGATAGGTATGATACCTATGGATTTGTGAAATTGGCTACCCCGCTACAATTGCTGTTGTTGTTAGGATGTGCTCGTAAAAAAAACAAGGTGGGTGGGGTCTGTGGTCCGTGCAATTATACAGAGACCGGAGGGCTGGGATCCACCAACACTTGACAACAACGTTGATAATGGTAAAGTAAGGTTAGACCTGATCCTGCTTTGATTTTATAGTTTAAAATTATTTTTATTAAATCACTTGCTTCGCCTTTTTTGACATTTCTCCTATTATTATTAAAGCAATCCATTCCATGATCAAAGTTTACTGATAAGCTCATTCAATCAATTTATGACTTAATGAAACAAACTATATAAATAAAATATATGAAATGACGGCTGTAGAGTGAGTGTGCGATTAATAAAAGAAACAAAATTCAAAATATAGAATGTAATGGTATGATGTATAACAGAAATATTAACCTTTTTCATTGCATATATGTTTCAGTAATAAGAAAACTTCCAGGACACAAGGATATTGACTGTTTTTAAAATGAAATAACTTGATTAAATTAAAGGCAATATACTTGCTACATTCCAGCTGCAACAAGACGCATCAAGAACTTCTAGAGCTAGAACAAGACTCATCAAGAACTGCACGAGCTAGAACAAGACTCGTCAAGAACTTCACGATGCACTTATATATATATATATATATATATTAGACATCAACACTTATAACTTTGCCGAATAATTTGATATATCTCCTCGCAACAATTCTGTACATCACTGCACCAGCTGGTGCTCCATCTTCATCTTCCAGGATAGAGAAGATCTTGACGATATCACCTTTCTGAAGACGTTTCTCCTTGACAAATCGAATCCAACCAGCACGTCTTAAAGAAGGTTTTGCATAGCCTTCCTTCCTTTTTAACAAACAAAATTCCCATACCTTGTTTTCGGAGTCTTTCACCTGTATAACCCGGGTTCGTTCACCTGAAGGGAAACGAAAATGTCCTAGAGCCTTGCTAGGAACTTCCAATCTTTCTTTAACATCGGTGACGCACAAAACCTTGGAGAAGACCTGCATGGCTAAAGCTAAGACTGGTGTGGTGATCTCTTCACTCATCTTTTATAGACGGATTCATAAATGCCATGAGCTTGTGCGGGGTCCAAAAAACAATGCCCGAAGTAAAAGGTCACTCATTTACAAAAACAATGGAGAATTTTCTGATCCCCCAATTAGATTTCAAGAAAATACTTAATCCCACATTTTTATTAAACTAACACTTATTTTCAAAACTCAAATATTTAAGAATAAATATTAGTTTTTTAGAGTTTTTAGGGGGGTAAGGTTAATTTAATAAAAATGAAGAGTTAAGTATTTTCTTGAAATTTAATTAGGAGGTTATTATAATTCCCCCTAAAAAGAACTTGTCTTATACTTATATTTTTTTGGCTTTCACATCACATATTTACAGCATCGTAGAAAAGACGGTGGAGATGTTGCCTTACCCCTTGTGAAGAAAAAATTATTAGAGGGCTTACATTTAAGTTTATTTTCTAATTAAATTAAGAATTTAATTTTTATTTATAATTTAAAAAAGTAATAAAACATAAATTCATTTGATTGAATTTAATTGAATGAAACTTATCATAGTACATTACTTAGTCAGATGTGATTGTGAAAAGGATTTAAGAAACGGACATTTAATTTGGACCCTAGAGAAATTAAAAAGTCATTAATCACATCCCACCTAAATATAAAACTAATACTGATCCTTCAAAACTTAACTTGCTTTAGTTATACTTAATGGTGATATAGTAAAACTTATGATAAATACATAACACCCCTATGGTATACTAAAAAATAACAAATTTACCCCATTGATTATAAAGTCACATAAAGACCTCATTTTTTATAATTCATTGAAACTAATTAACATTATAAAGATATTATCGATATTTTATTTATGAAAATTATATAAAATCTTTAACAATTAATAAAAATATTAGAAGAATTTATAAAAAAATAACAAAATATATTTCATATACTATATAATTTTTGTAAAATTTAAACAATTTACTGAATAATTACCAAATAATTTTACTTACTAAAATCATTTAGTTTTTAGTAAATTATTTACTAAAGTTCATTTGCTTAATTCATTAAAATTATTTAGTAAATGAAATATATTTTTATTATTTAAATTTACTAAAATTATTTAGTTTTTAATAAATAATTTAGTTGCTTAATTTATTAAAATTATTTAATAAATTAGTTAAATTTATAAATATTACTTAGTAAATGAAATATATTTTTGTAATTTTTTTAAATTGTAATTTTTTTAAATTCTTATAATATTTTTATTAATTTTTAAATATTTATATTATTTTAGTAAATAAAATATCAATAATACCTTCGTAATGAAACTAAAATTATTTAGTTTTTAATAAATAATTTACTTACTTAATTTATTAAATTATTTAGTAAATTAGCTACATTTATAAATTTTATTTAATAAATGAAATATATTTTATTATTTTTTTGTAAATTCTTATAATATTTTTATTAATTATTAAATATTTTATATTATTTTAATAAATAAATTATCAAATGTTAATTAGTTTCAAAAGATTATAAAAAATAAGATCTTTATGTGACTTTATAATTAAAGGGATGAATTGATTAGTGTTTATATATTTATCTTGAGTTTTATTATAGCACCGTTAATTATAATTAATGAAAGTTAAGTTTTTGAAGATTAGTATTAGTTTTATATTTAGATGGATGTGGATTCACTTTTTAATTTATCTAGGGTCTAAAAGAAATATTCCGTTTAAGAAAGTAAAAGTAATTGATAACAATGTACAGGGAGTCCTATACCTGGAGCACGTGGCTACCCGGCGTTACAATAACAATGAAGAATCTTTTAATTTAGTCTTTGGTGTAGCAATAGATGTAACCAAGCCAGACCACTTGTTGATATAAATCCACTTGCGGGCGGAGTGGTGTCAAAAGCAATAGAAATTTGCGTCTCCATGTCGACATATCTAACTTTACGTGTTAAATTTGGCCGCCTTTGTCAAGTGAAGACAGGTACCGTAACCCTACGGAGCTCTCACCAGTCGCTTCAAAGTTAATCGTTTTTATTCGGGGAATTTACTCTGACCCCCCAATTAGATTTTAAGAAAATACTTAATCCCACACTTTTTCTAAACTAACACTTATCCTCTAAAAAATTATCACTGTTTTCTCAAAACTAACACTTACCCCCCAAATATTTGGGGGGTAAGTGTTAGTTTTTTAAGGGTATTTGGGGGGTAAGTGTTAGTTTAATAAAAGTGTGGGGTTAAGTGTTTTCTTCAAATTTAATTGGGGGGTTATGTCATTTCTCCGTTTTTATTCTGATTCTGCTTTTCTATCATATTCAGTTTTAACATTAAAACAAATAAATATCTCATTTAGATTTATTTTTGTACACGTTGTATAAACAAAAATAATATTTAGATTTCTTTACTGTTCCATTATATTATCAGTCTGCTCATTTTTCCCGGTGGGCTCAAGTCTTGAATTTTTAATTTAAGAATTAACCTCTTTATCTTCAAACAAAAAGAAAATAGTTTGGTTTAATTTCAAATATTTATGTTATTTCTTTATTTTATAATTTAAGCTTTTTATGTCAAGTGGTTATTCATATATCACTCAATCAAATTATACACTCATAGAAATAAACAAAATTTTTTAAAATCATAATAAGAAACTGTTACACGCAGAACGGCAGAAGCATACAAACACAAGCAAACACAAGATAGAAAAACCAAATTCAGACCACACAAAATCCAAAATGAACATTGACATGTAATGAAACAGTAAAGAGAATGAAAGACAAGAGAATTTATATTAGTCGGACCTAAAATTGTCATACATTCAATTATTGTATCAGAGCTATAAGTAGAAGAATACAAGATTACAGATACTTTATACTGTTTCAGACCTAAAACTGCCCTACATCTAATTATTGTATCAGAGTTATAAGTAGAAGAATACAAGATTACAATTGTTTATAAGTTATATTCTCTCTCTATCTTCTATTTTCTCTCTCTAGAATAGCTCCCTCTCTACAAAAGTCCATTTTTTCTTTCTCTCAGTATTTTTCTATCTCTCTTTATAAGAAACTAACGTGTCTATTTATAGATGAAAAATTAGGTCGAGTATGTGCCTCGATAACATGGTAAAGCCTAAAGGATCTTAATCACTGGTTAAATGGTAAGTAATTTTTTTTAGCTCTTCTATCCTCGTTTTTTTTTTTTCCTTATATATCTTAATAAAATAGCATTACGTGTAAAATTAAAAAAAAAAAAAAATCATTAAAGCTGCAACTATCTATGTTGACAATAATTTTAGAATGACAAACGAAAGGGCTGGGGTTACCATTTCTCTCGTTACTTTTGCCATGCTCTCTCTACTAAAGCCTAGAGTATCTCACTTGCTTACTGTAGTTAATTTGCCATGTTATTTGTATTATTTTTCTTATATAACTTAATAAGATAAAAATACATGTTAATTTAAGTAAAATACATCCCAGAAGTTAATTTTATTAAAACCACAAAAAAAAATTCTTTGATAAATTTAATTTTGGTCTCATACCCAGAAACAGAAAGAAGCTCTGTTTAGAGTCCTGGATTGGAAGAATTGAAATATGAAATAAAGGATCCGAGAAGGAATATCAAAGAAACCATGGAAAAAGAGGGACAGGGAGTTGGCCGTCATCCAAAACATTCTATAGCAGGCAATGGCTTGAGTTTGTTGGGGCTTAAGGTCTTCAACAAGGAGATAAAGTGATACTTTATAAGCTAGAAAATGAAGCAGATGGTGGAGTGGAGTACGGAATTGATGTGATCTTCATGAGTAATGCATGCATCTAGCCGTACTCGTAATGTCGTTTGACTATAGTATTTTTTTAATATAGTGCTAGTGAATCATATAATCTTGGATAATATGGGGAAAAAAAAATCTTGGTCTACCAAACCCATTAACCCAAGCTTGCCAAACTATGAGCAATTATATCCACCAGTGCTTAAGAATCTGCTATCGTCTGGGCCTTGTTAAGGATCTCACCTTCTTATTTGACCTGGAACCATTTCATGGCATTTCGTATTCCTTCAGTGTTGGGCTGGGTTTGAAAGTTTGGGGCCATTAACATCTTGTCTAAAGGGGAAATCAGTCAACTAAAAGTTAAACATCGCCACGAGTCGGACCACGACTATCTTGTCTGTTACACTTTTTTTTCGGACTCCGAGATTCTCGCCTTTTTTATCTTCTTGTAAACAAAACATTATTAGAATAATAAATTAAAAAAAAAAAAATCAAAGCCTTGAACCCACGCACACATCAACCTGATTCTGTGTTTCAGACCTTTGCAATAAAAAAAATAATAGTAATTCTCGAAGGTTGAGCGAGTGCTTATTTGATTTCTGGGCTTGAAAAAGGTAAGTCTTGAAATCTTGTTATAATGCCATTTGTTTAAATCTCTCTTTGTGCTTCGTTTTCTTGTCATGTAGTTGCCGATAGCTTTTAAGGGTTTATATTTTCTATATTTTTTGTTATATTAGAGATATGGGTAATGGGTTCGTTAACTGAAAAGTTATATTTTAGTCGTGGGGAAACCTCAATCTCTCATAAAAATGCCCTACTTTTGGCTCCTAACTCCAAATTTTTCTTTTGACTGGGCTGATGAGGTCTATATTGATATCAGCTTTACTTGTATGATGTGTAAAGAAATTATCGGGATTTCATTCATATCAACTCAAATCTAAATTTTGAAGTTTGTTAAGAAATTATCTGGATTAAATGGGAAAGTTCTTTTTTTGAAATATGCATTTCAGAATTTGAAGATTTTTCCTTGGAGCATTCGGTTCATTGTTGTTTATTTGCATATGTAGTGAGTTTGTGATTGCTAAAGCATTTTTGTTTTTCTTTTTGATGAAAAGAGTATAACTTATTTTTAAAAGAGGAACACGGATTCTTTAAGGTTCCATAGGCAAAAAATGTTGTTTCTGGTGGATATCTTTATTTCTTAGCTGCTCATTTTACAGTCTATCGACGGTGGAGAAAGTTCTTTTTTCAGTATTAATGCTGTTTAGAACCAAAAAAAAAAAAAAAAGCTGTTGCGAACGTTTCATTTATTCACGTTGCTGTTTATTTATATATATATATATAAATATATTTTAGCCATGTTAATGTCTAGTAGCATTGAGGATTCTTGGGAGCTGGGCTGATGGGGAAACTTAATATATTACGAATTTTTTATATTTTTATTATTATTATTTTATTGTTTTGAGAATACGCTATTTTGGATGAAGAATAACAAATTTTCCGTAGGATTCTTCATACTAGCTGCATCATGCTTAAGGTCCCAGATCATCAGGTTGCAGGTCACAAAGCCGTTGGTGGAAAGCTTGGACCCCTTGTAGACGATTCAGGGCGCTTCTACAAACCCCTGCAGGATGATGATCGTGGCTCCAAAGAAGTGGCTTTCTACTCATCCTTCTCTTCGAATACAAAGATCCCAGATCACATCCGCAGATTTTTCCCTGTCTTTCATGGAACTCAACTTGTTGAGGCATCTGATGGATCTGGCCTCCATCCTCACCTTGTCTTGCAAGATCTTGTGTCAAAGCGCGTCAATCCGTCCATCATGGACATTAAGATTGGTTCCAGAACATGGTATCCTCAAGCATCTGAGGACTATGTCCAGAAGTGCCTCAAGAAGGATGCAGTATCCACCAGTTTGTTATTAGGTTTTCGGATATCTGGGTTGCAGATATATGGAAACGAAGAATCGGGATATTGGAAGCCAGAGAAAAAGCTAGTCAAAGCATTTACAGCAGATGATGTGAGACTAATTCTGAGGAAGTTTGTCTCATCTAACTTGCCGACTAATTCAAATTCAGTACTAGACTGTTCTTTTGCACCAATTGTTTATGGTGGTTCTAATGGGATTCTGGCACAATTGTTGGAGCTTAAGGCATGGTTTGAGGATCAGACCATCTATCATTTTAATTCTTGTTCAATTCTTTTGGTGTATGAAAGGGAGTCACTTTTGAAAGGCAGGAGTCCTGATGCTGAAATCAAACTGATTGATTTTGCACATGTTGTGGAGGGCAGAGGTGTTATTGATCATAACTTCTTGGGTGGGCTCTGCTCATTTATAAAGTTTGTCTCAGAGATTCTTACCGGTCCAGATGAGCATGCTACCAAGGATAGTCCACAGGATTCAGAGAAGATATGTGTTTGTACTGTTAACGGTACTAGTGCATGAACATGCGCTCTCCATTGCTGAGTTTTCACATTCTCTATATGGCTTATCAATATTACTCATTGGAGACTTCTCTGGTTTAGGTTCTGTTTAGACTCAAGTTCTTCTGTTCTGGACAATGTCCTGACTTGTAGATTGAGGTTGATCAGACCATTTCAATGATTTCATGACTTCTTTTAAGTAATCTGTACTAAGTCATTGCTCCAGTTTTGGCTGGGAAATGAAAAGAAAACTGTTGAACTTGATTTTCCAAGTCTGACCGTACCAGTATTCCATTTTCCTGACGATTGTCCATGCTAACTCTAATTGACTCTGTATTTTCTCTTATCCCTCTGATTTTATGAGAAGCAGCATTTGCTTTCCTTAGGTGCTTTCATGCAGTAATGGTATATTGCTAGACCAGAAAGATTAAGGATTTATCCTTATTTTGAGGCTGTGAAATAAAAGTATTAATAGTGCATTTTAATTCATGTACAATATAGGGATGTTGAGTATTAAGAGACCGGAATTCATCTTATCTTATGAGTATATTATCGGTAAGGATCATATTTATGGTGCCAATATACAGCTGCTGTGTTATTCCGTTAGAGCATCTTCTTTTGCTACTTGGTTAATGTTTGCTCTAGACAAAAAGTTGACGGATATAGCAGTAGAAAAAACAAAATTTACTTGGAGGCCTTAGGCTAGTAGCTCAACTTTTCTAGGTAGTCATTATTGATGTAGAATCAGGGCTCTGTTGTTGTTGGGACTGGGGAGGTTGTGCTGTTATCATATGGTTGGTTTTGTTTGGAATAGAATTTGTATTTCCTGTTGAATTTTGTTGTTTGGTAAGTTACTAATGTATGATTAAAAGGCAATCAATTATGACAAAAAACTTGAAAAAAAAAAAAATTATAAAAGTAGCAGCCAAAGAGTAGAGTGAGTAGACTTTCTTGAGTGCTTTGGGCCTTTTGGATTTTCTGTGCGTGTGTGCGTGGATGAGAGAAGTTGATTTATATAATGTTTCACTGAAGCTCAACTTTACAGGTGGAGCCCCTAATGTAAGGAAGAGACTTTCTTTCATTCTTGAATTTGACGTTAAAGTAATTTGTTGTAGGGACAAATCGATAGTTAAAAAAGCATTTAAAAATGGATTCCTTTAGTTTCGGTAGTAGGGTACAAATAGCACCACTTTTAAGTTAGTGAATAAAACCAAACCTGGAACACGCAAGCTCTTTTTGAGTTCCAATTCTTGCACTAAAAAATTAATAGTACCTCGCGAAGGTGAAGCTGGAGCTGGAGGGAGTGATTATATGACTTCTAAGCTTGAAAAAGGTAATTCTTGAAATCTTGTTGTAATGTTATTGGGTTTTAATCTCTCCTTGTGGTTCGTTTGCTTATTCATCCATCTAGTTGTTTGATATGGTTTAAGGTTTTAGTTTTCCTTTACTTTTGCTATACTAGTGATATGGGCTAGTTGTTTAACTGAAAATCTAGATTTTACTTATGGGGGGAACCTGAATCTGTCACAAAATGCCCTAATTTTGACCAACTTCATCTTTTATTATCATCTGATGAGGACTTCATTGATATTAGCTTTACTTATATGATGTATAATCATTTAGAAGTATCTGAAATTTTGTTTTGTTAAGGTTATCTGAATTAAAATGCACAATTTCTGTATCTAAACTTTGCATTTCAGAATTTGAAGATTTTTCCATAAAATAATTTGGTTTGTAGCTGTTTCTGTATATGTGTAGTGAGTTTGTGATTGCTAAAGCACTTTTGATTTTCTTTTTGATGGAAAGAGGAGAGCTTATTTTTATAAAATGAATACATACATAGGCAAAATTCTGGTGGGTATCTTTATTTCTTTGCTGCTCATTTAACAGTAAAGAAAGTTTTTTCAGTATTAATGCTGTTGCGAGACATTGCTGTCTCTAAAATATTTTTAGCCATTTAACTCTCTAGTAGCTTAGGGGATTCGAACGAGCTGGGCTTATGGGGAAACTTTCACATTCTGACTCTTTTTTTTTTTTTATTATTTTATTCCTTTTTGTTTTGACAATTTACTATATGATGAAGAATAACAAATTTTCTGCAGTATTCTTCATACTAGCTGCATCATGCTTAGGGTTCCAGAGCATCAGGTTGCAGGTCACAAAACCGTTGATGGAAAGCTTGGACCCCTTACAGTTACTAGGGCACTTCTACAAGCCCCTGGAGTATGATGAACGTGGCTTTCTACATATCTGTCTAATTCGAATACAAAGAGCGCAGATCATGTCCTCAGATTCTTCCCTGTCTTCTATGGAACTCAACTAGTAGAGGCATCTGATGGATCTGGCCTCTGACCCCACCTTGTTTTGCAAGATCTCGTATCAAACTACCTCAATCCATGCATCATAGACATTAGGATTGGTTCCAGAACTGGTATCCTAAAGTATCCAAGAAGTATTTCCAGAAGTGCCTTAGGAAGGATGCAGAATCAACCAGTTTACTATTAGGTTTTCGGATATCTGGGTTTTAGATTTATGTAAACAAAGAATCAGGATATTGGAGGCCAGAGAAGAAGCTTGTCCAAGCATTTACTGCAGAGGATGTGAGATTAGTTCTGAGAAACTTTGTTTCGTCTAACTCGCCCTCTGATTCAAACTCAGTCCCAGACTGTTCTTTTGCACCAATTATTTATGGTGGTTCTACTGAGATTCTGGTGCAACTGTTGGACCTTAAGACATGGTTGGAGGATCAGACCATCTATCAGTTCAACTCTTGTTTGATTCTTATGGTGTATGACAAGGAGTCTGTAAGAAAATTAACGAGCTCTGATACCACTTGTAAGGGAATTATACGAAAACAAATAACATCAAGATTGATAAAATTCAAACAACACAAAGAGACAAAATATTTAACGTGGTTCGGCTTCAATTGCCTACATCTACGGACGAAGAGATAAATCCACTAGATCATAAGTATGTAAGAGTATAAAAGATAATACTCCATACAGGTGCTCTACCAAATATCAATCCGATACCAAACATATTAGCGCAGGAAGGCTTACTATCATTCAGCCTAAAGGTATTCTACCTGATGCCTAATATAACAGAGCAACATGTTCTATCGGTGTTGAACAAAATCTCTACTCCTAAAATACTAAGGGTATGTACCCCTTATGTCTAGTTCCCTTTTTTCTCATATCTCTTCGTTTACTTGAACTGATTCTCAATCCCTATATTTATAGGTGTATATGGAGATCTTCTATTCCTAATAGGAGTCTAATAGGAGCAGGACTCCTATTCATACAATAATTCTATTTTCCTATTCCTTCTATCAATCCTATTTCGTATAGGAGTCAACTAGTATAATAAAAGTTAACCATAATTAGGAAAATAGAATTCTAATCAAGAGCAAATCAGAAAACCGAATCTTAAAAGGATTTCTCCAAGAAGTAGGATTCAGGTCACACTCTAACAGAGTCACTGTTGAAGGGGAGGAGTCCAGGTGCGTAATTTAAACTGATAGATTTTGCACATGCTATGGAGGGCAGAGGTGTTATTGATCGTAATTTCTTGGGTGGGCTCTGCTCATTGGTACAGCTTGTCTTAGAGATTCTTACCAGTCTGGATGAGCATTCTACCAACGATAGTCCACAAGATCCTGAGAAAATATGTGTTTGTACTGATAACTGTACTAGTGAATGAACATCAACTCTCCATTGCTGAGTTTTCACATTTGTCCATGTGGCTTATCAATATGATTACATTGGAAACTTCTCTTACTTAGGTTAGACTCAAATGCTTTTGTTCTGGACAAGGTCCTGACTTGTAGATTGAGATTGATCAGACCATTTCAATGTATTTCATGAAAGGAATCTGTACCATTACTCCAGTTTTGGCTGGAAAAAGGAAACAAAACTGTTGAACTTGATTTCCCAAGTCTGACAATACGGTATTTCAATTTCTGATTCTTGTCCACACTTTTCTTATTGACTCTTTTCTCTGTGCTTTTATAAGAAGCAGCAATTACTTTCATGCAGTAATGGTATATTGCTAGACCTGAAAGATTAACGGATTTATCTGTATTCTGAAGGCTGTGAAATAAGAGTATTATAATACATTTTAATTCATCTATCATGTAGATACGCTGAGTATTAAGAGACTTGAATTCATTCTTATCTGATGATTATATTATCAGTAAGCATCACCTTTACGGTGCCAATATACCGCTGCTGCGTTATTCTGTTAGAGCATCATCTTTGCTACTTGGTTAACATTTGTTCTAGACAACAATTTGCTGGATATAGCAGTAGAAAGAACAATCTTTACTTGGAGGGCTTTGGCTAGTCTCATTTTTTCTAGGTCGTAATTAATGGTGTAGAATCGGGGCTCTTTTGTGGTAGGGACTGAGGAGGTTGTGCTGTTATCGTATTGCTTGGTTTTGTTTGGAATAGAATTTGTATTTGCTGTTGCTTTTTGTTACTGATGTGTGATTATTTAGGCTGTTAGAGAGGCAATAAATTAAGAAAAAAAAGTTGAAAAAACAATTACAGAGGGGCAGCCATAGAGACAGAGTAGACTTTTGTGTACTGGGCCTTTTGGATTGTCAGTGCGTGTCGATGAGAGATTTACAGGTAAGCCCCTACTGTACGGAACAGATTTTCTAATAATTGACAGCATACCTTATTTCAATTATTAGTTTCATACTGGTTCACCAAGCTACACTCTAAAGCCTAAGGCTATGCCTAACAGCAGCATGTCGAGTCAATTGCTTTCCTGTAATGGCAAGAAAGACTCCAAGGTCAGAAAAACATGTAAATGATGTTCCAATGACAGGTAAATGTCTGGGCTCTCTGTGGTCCTTTGCTAGTGACCTGAGAGGTCAAGTAGCAGCATCAGCTGTGAATGATCTTAGTATATCAAGCATACATAGGGATGCCTAGCCGCATACATAGGGATGCCTAGCCGTCAAAACTGTCTTGAGCTAATCTTTCTTCAAAGCAATGCTCTTCTTACAACATAATCCATTTGAAACCCAGTAGTAAACTCCAAGCTTCAAAAGTAACTTCAATTTCTTGCAACCTCTGCAACACATTACATTTATATATAAACATATATAAATATGATCACAAACAGAGTACATTCCAATATTCCATCATCGCTTCACTCAAGTGCTGAAAAACCAAAATGAATACCTTTCTTCTCTTTTGCATCTTCTGCTTCACTTGCACCATCATCTGCCTTGCAGATTCTGATAATGTCCTCGATGCCTGCCCCACGTCTAAAACTGCTAAAGACACCATCTTTATCAATGGTTTCCCATGCAAGAATCCAACCAACTTTGATGCTTCAGATTTCAAGACCTCAGAACTGAGGAACGCCGGCGATACCGACAACTTTTACCTTTCCTCAGTGACCCTTGTCACTGCTTCAGATTTTCCAGGCCTCAATACTCTTGGCCTTTCAATAGCTAGAACTGACCTTGAATTGGATGGCGTTGTATTGCCTCACTCTCACCCAAGAGCCGCCGAGTTGTTCTTTGTGTTCAAAGGTGATGTGATAGCTGGTTTTGTTGACACAGACAACAAAGTTTTCCAAAAGGTTCTTCATGCAGGAGATGTGATTACATTCCCCAGAGGCCTGCTTCACTTCTGTTTCAACGTTGGTTTTGAGTTTGCCACTGCTTACTCGGTGTTTAACAGCCAGAATCCAGGGGTGGTCAGCATCAGTGATGCCATGTTCGGGTCTGATTTGGATGTGATTAATAAGGTCGTGAGGAAATTAATCTCAGTTTCTCCGGATAATCTCAATCGAAACGTCACATTCTCAAGATTTCTCAATCAGTACTAAATCACTGAAAGGTTCTATTTGAGCCGTGAAGGAAATTGATAATCATTAATCACGTATATACTTATGTGTTTATTATTTATCACAAACATACTATATATATTTGAGTCTTCTAGTACTAGCTTGATATTGTGAGAAACAATGTTCTGAAATATTTTATTTCATTTCAGGTTCTCCTTTTACTTTGCTTGTTGTAACAGTCTTCACTATCTTGCATATGTATTACTTCACCCTCTCCTTAGCTGAGCACTTTTTCACTTTATACTAAGGGTTTACTCAAATTCTCAATTAATTTATAGTTAACTACAACCACGAGATATTTCAATCTTTTTTGCAGTGAGACATATATAATTGTTTTATCATAAAATGTTATATTAATATACGTGTGTTATATGCGTATCATAATTCAATGATTACATATGTAATGATCTTATAAAAGACTCTCTCTTATTAGATATGTAGATTAATAAAGAGTTTAAAATTATATACTTTTAAATCATTCCTAATATTTACTCAAATTTTAAATAAATATCAAGCGGAAACCACCCACGGTAAAAGGTTGGCTTATCAAATGAAACTTAGGAAGAGTACTTTTGCAAAAAAATAAAATTTGACTACTTGCCCTAAATTACCCTTTTAGGTTGGTAAATCTGTGATTTTAGAAACTAATAGGGTCACGAATTATTTATGATAATCATGCGGGCCGACTATAAAAAGGTGCACTTTCCAAATCAAACGATTCCGCGCCAAAACGAAGGGACGAGAGCGAGAATTGGAAGAGAAATGACTGTGTTGTGTTTTGTGTTGGATTTGCGTACTCTCTCACCTTCACTACTAGGAGACGTAAAGCAGGTATAATCGATTCGATCATCTCTAACAATTATACGTTAAACGGTTTATCTTGTGGTTGATTTTGGCTTCTATTTGTCAGTTGTTGTTGCAGCTGGCAAATTTCTTCGCCGTTTCACCGCATTTGCGTCGATCCAACTCTCTCCGTGATCGAATCGGCTTGTGCTACATCTTCAACAATCGCATCTCTTCTTCTGATGAGGTACTTAGATTTATAATTCAAAGTTTAAAAAAAATGCATGCAATAATGTTTGATATTACTTAATTTATTTGAAAATTTAGAAATGCGTGTGTTGTCTTTGTGTAATTGTCGCTTTAATTAAGTTATTCATGTGAATTTATGTCTTAACATATAGTTCAAAACTTAAAGGTGAATGTGATATGTCTGTGTAATTGTTTCTTAAGGAAAAAAAAATTTGAATGAATTGAATGTGCTTCAATCAGCTAAAGATCGCCTACAGGCCAAGCGGAAACTTCAGTCTTCGTGATTTCCACCACGCTGTTAACAACTTGCCTACGGATGCATTTTTACGGGAAATGAAAGATAACGGAGCTATCTGTTGTCGAGGTTGGCTACATGTTTCTTTCTCTTTTATGTTGTTATTAAATTGATGTTATTATTTTCTTTTGTGTTGATTAGTGTGTTGATTGGTAATAGATGTAAAACTTTCAAGTATTTTGAGTGATCAAGTTCTGTACTCTTGGGGAGATGGAGATATCATGAGGAAAGTGATTGTCTTGAGTTCGTGCATACCTGAAAACGTAGACTCTGAAATGAAAAAATCTCTAATGGTGAGTTTAAATTTTGAGTTTGTGTTGAGCTTCTTTTCCTGTTTTTGTAGCTTCCTGCTATGCTAATCTTGAAAGTGATTTTTTGACAGGATGCCGCAGATAAATGTGTCTCGGTTGAGTTTGTACTGTTTGAGCAGAAATCAGGCCACCTCGGTGATATGCAGGAGCATATCAGCAGTTTCATTAGATGTATCTCTGATCTTGATAACTGCTCGTTTCAAAAATTTCTTCCAGGTTAAGCACTCACATGATATATAGAACACACTACTTTGATTACCAAGAACAATTATTTGTATTACTAAATGAAACTCCAAATGTTTGACATCTTACTCCTTGAATGAGATCTCATTTCAGTGTCGACTTTGTTTAACTGACCTATATTGAACCAATTCTGTATAGTGTTTACATTATTTTATAATTGTGAATGGTTATGTTATATCTATTTATGGATAAAATACAAAACTAAAATTCATAAGGCATGCCAGTCAATTTTGGTTCTTGATCACTGCATTAAAACCAAACTGATACCTTGCATCATATGGTTTTAGGAACGTGACAATGAAGTGAGTGAATCTTGCTACATAAATTTGAAAATTCAGAAATTCCCATGTGTAGTTGCTGTATTAGTCTTGAAAATTATGAGGGAGGATCATTTTGAAGATAGGTGAAGGAGCAAGTGTGGATGTATAGAAATTATATTAACGCTTTAATCTTGTTGTGGTCTGCTGGTCCACATTTGTAAGTTCTCCTTTGAATCATTTCAATACAAATTTTTGTTTCTTATTAGAAAAAAAAACTATATTAATATAGTTGCCAAACCCTTGGTTGCAAGAAGAAGCAGATGACTCTGATGTATTTTATGTAGTATTAATATTTTAACATATTTGCAGACATCAAAGTTTTTCTTGGCCTGGTCAAACGATGGCTACAGGATTTAAAGGATGACATGGAAGAACCACTACAAGCTCGTTTTGTCTTTAAGAAAAGCCTTTTTGGTTCAGTGAACCAGATAACCTGCACCTTGTGTGCATCAGTCAATCAGATTATTGATGGCTTTAGTCCCTGTCAGGTATTGCCAATCTTTGTCTACATTCAAGTGTCAGCAGTCTCATAATTCTTTTTGTCTAACAAAATCAGTAAATTTTTGGTTGCAAGATGATTATCTTAAGGTGGAAAAAGCAAAGTTATATAGCTCTCCTTAGTTACATAGCTAAGCATCATAGATATATAACTCAATACAAGCAATTTTTTTTTTTTTTTAATTTCTGAATTATTGGTGATATACATGTATTTTTGCATAAAAATGATGGAATGGGTTTTGTTGTTAAAACTCAAAAGGTTAAAAAAAGCAGTATATATATGGTCATCCAGTGTATTATGTAGACATGCAGCTGCCATGGAGTTCCGTTAGGCAACAAAGTAAAAGATAGAACCAGAGGACCTTCTTGTCCAGTCACTGGCCATGGTCTGGGAACATTTGAAGTGATTGAAAACTCTGTTAAGGTTGGAGAAAGTACAATCTTGATTATGCCCTCATTTCAGAATTATATGAAGCTTCAACAAGTGTCTTCTCCCATAGACTTCAATATTATTGAAAAGACTCCCCTACCATCTCTAAATGAAGGTAAACCTCAGCATGAAACTTTATCTTCGATAGTTAGCACTGTAAATACCTTGCGCTCATGCAGTTTTTCTGGAGGGTCTATCTTTTTAAAATTTAATTTTCTGTCATATTGCTTCTTGGGGAAATCTTGATGGGGTGTGAGGGAATTCTGTTTGATGTATTGTAGCCCATATTGTTGTCACTCCTGATCTTATGCGTAAAGGCTTACCTGCACTGGAACAGATATGAGGTCATTTTAGCTTTCAGTATTAAGTTTCTCTTTTTTGTTACATTTCAATGTAGGTGTTGTAATTTTAATTCTTTTAATGTTTTGGAGCCCATACCTTATTGTTGTCACTCCTGATGCTTATCCTTAAAGGCTTACCTGCAGAGGAACAGATATGAGGTCATTTTTTGCTTTTACTAGTAACTTCCCCTTTTTTTTGGCATTTCAATATAGGTGTTGTAATTGGGGCTTCCTACGTTGTTACTCCATCAGCTTCTCATGAGCTAGAAACTGTTTCAGATGAAATAGATCAATCAGATTTGAATGCTAAACGTGCGTGGAAGGCCTTGATTTCCTGGTTTGCAGTGAGAATTTTTATTAAAACAGTTTACTCGGATTTCTGAAATTTGCCTTTTCCAAAACACGGGTATATAATCATAGATTACTTCTTTCTTTTGCCTGAGTACTACTACGATTTGGCAGTATTTCGAGGCCTTTGTAGCGCTTTACATGCACTGGACCAGGGTTTGGTATGTTCTTCATATTGTAATGTGGAAACTATGAGGAAGGCCGCCTTCCACTGCTATTATATTCTGCAACCCTCAGATAACGGGCCAATGCTTCTCAGGGTAAACCTTGAGCCTCATAATTGTTGGATGATAAAATATGTATATACTATTTAAAAGAATAACTGTGCAAGAATTATCATCGTTATAATTCTTGTATAATTCAATCTCCTTTTAAAGAATGGTCTGTTTATCTTTGCTGCCTGTTTCCTCCTCTTGCCTCTGGTATATATGTGGTAATACATTATTATAAAATTTGCAGCGTCTTGCGGGGTCAGAGGAGGTCTTGCCTGTTCCTTATGTCGACCGATTTATTAATTCTTCGGTACCAAAGGAGATTGAGATTTCCGTTCAAACCTGTCTTGTAGAGGTTGAATCTTGTCTTCTTAATTGGAAGCTGTTTTCTCATACTTTGTTTTGCATTTGTGTAGAATTAGTGTTCTTTCTAACAGCAAGATCTGAATTTCTTGTGTGATATAAATCTCTGCTGTGCTGGAGCCACTCATTATGGGGAGGACTACAAGTCCTATCAGACAAGATTGTTGAAGTTCTCCAAGGACTGTTATTTGTGGTTTGCATAAGTAGCGAGCCATAAAAACATGGAAGTAATCATATCAAAATTTGTCTGTTGCATAATATCTTGAATCTATCAGTATGAAAATGATTGTGGAGAGATCATTTTATCATAACATATCCTCAGAATCACACTATTAAACTTCTTGTGTTCTGAGATAATAGAAAAAGATCTACGAAGTGTTAAGGTATTTGACGGGATCAATTATTATGGAGCTATAGAGTCATGTCAGATGGATTAATGAGCTCTGTATAAGCTTGATTTACGTAGCCTTATAGTTAAGTTGATCAGCATAAACTAGTTCTTTGTTCCTTCCAAACATGGTTGTACGTTTTGTTCGTATCTGTTGAAGGGGACTGCTAATAAGATTTTTTAATGGCTGCTATCTTAATGTCATTCTGTCTCTTTCTTTTTCTTCTGAATTTCTGGCAGATAGAATCGAGAGACTACAATCCAGTCCTACATGAAAGAGGTTTCCACAAAAAATTAAACTCACTTGTAAAGGAGAGCTTGCAATTTGGGTAACTATCCTCTTCATTTGCGTTGAGCTTTCTGAAGAGAACAATCAAGCACATGAAAGATTATATGCTCTCAGACTACTTTCACTCTTTCCAAAGTTTGAAAACCCTTTTTAATATAAATAATAAAAGAGCTGAGTTATTTATCCTTAGTACAGCCTCAATCTTTATAAAAAGTAGCAACTTGACGCCTTTAAAAAGGCTAATAATCCTTCTGGCGAAGTTAGATAAGATAGCCAAATTGAGAAATAACAATGGCCATTTACTTATAGGAAAATGGAATATGGCGCCCAGTCCAAGAAAAATGGCCCCAGATTTGACTCTAAAGTCATAGAGAGTTGTGAAATTTTAGCTCATTACATCTTTGTGAAGTAACTAAGCTTTTAGACGTTTAATTTGGAAGAAATGCATTTGAACTTTTATATTTCATATCTCATAAAAAATGCATCTATTAGTTGATGTTTGGAACATATTTTGCTTGCACTAATTGCTCCATAACATCTTACAAAGTGCTCAAACTTATTTTATTTTCAGTTTTTGATATACGGTGATGGTCCCACTTTTCCGCACCATACTCACTCTTGAGATCATCTGTTTTGCTCTGCATAACCACGGAAAATTATTCAGATATTAAAGTGCCATTTTAACATTGTTCGATTTAGGATCTTGTTGTTGATTTATGATTTTAGCCTCCCAGAATAATACATTAAGCAGATTCCTTAAATTTCTGGAAATTTGAAACCTTGGCTTGCTTTCATTATTGTTGATCATGGTTAGCTTCAATGACACTTCATATGAATGAGTGAGAATTTCCCTGATTCTTGTTCTGTTTACGTTTATATTCCAGCTCAGTTCCTCCTGAATTGCATGAACATGAGACAATAGCTGAACAAAACTCAGCGGAACAGGAATCTGCAGAAGCCTCTGCAAAGTCCAATTCAGCTCTAGATGTTGTAGTCTTGGATGAGGACCCCAGGTTTGACCTTACAGCTGGGGAGAACAAAACCACAGACTGCATTTCAGAAGAATGGGAGCAGCTGGTTGTCACTGAACTGCCCAGAAAACATTCTCCAAGTTGTATGTCCAAACCGAAGATGGATCAATCAGTTCTATCGCCGACAGATGTTAATAAACAGTTGGACAAAAAAACATCTAGGATATTAGAAAGACTGGAAGTGCCAAGACAGTTAAAAGCAAAGGTAGTTTCACCCATTAGCACAAGCAATGGTGGCATCTCAGATGGATGCGTTCCAGTGAAGAAACCTCTTATCCCTTTCCAACCCAGTCAAGCCACAGACCAAGGTGTGACTTCAAGTCAGCTAATGAAACCCAATTTCCAAAGGCTAAAAAGGAAACATAACTGAAAGGAAAGCTGCACTTGGTGTAGCATGGAGTCGGTACTGCAGAAAGTTCTTGAGGTCAGTGTGTTTAATTCCTTGACTATCTGCATTTTTTTCATTATTCTCACAAACATAATAACCATGACTGAGGTGCATTGTGTTCTATATTTTTAAAATTTGTTGTCCGTGTCACTGCTTACTACTTGGTAATTGTGATCAAAGATGTTTGGCATCGAAATCTGGTGGCCAAAGGTTTCTTTGGGTAGCAAAATGTTAAGTTTTAAATAACTGATTTCTTTCTTCTTTAAATCTTTTTGGTTACCTCAAGGAACTTTCCGCAATTGTTGTCGACAAAAATAATGCACATTAACTAAATGTTTTTTTTTTTTTTAATTGGTTCTTATCTGAGCTTATGTTAATGTTATGCTTTTGATTGAAAATTAATAATAAAAAGAAAAGAAACTTAAATCCTTAACTATAATTTAATATCGATCCTACACAAAACATTCATGTACTAAACAAATACATTTATGCACTATAATTCATGTACGAATTATATATTAATCTGCTATTCTGTAGTACGCAGATGGAAAAAGATCCAAATGCATGTAGTAATACATTCATTTAAGGATCATTTACTGCATATTGTGAAAGACGTGGCCTAACCACACAAAGGGAATTCAACAAATCTGTTAAATGCCAATATTTCAATCATACTAGATCTTGTCACGTCTTTCCGATTATACGACAATATCTTTGTTCATCATGCATCAAAAGTCAAAATCATGAAAATTTATTATGTGCACTGCAAACACTTATTCAATTCATATTAAATTGGAAAGGGCGTCATGGTTCCATGATCAGTTCCAAAAATAACGGAACAGTCTCAGTTCAACAAATTGAAAAAGATACAGGCTGTCCAGAGAATGAAAAACAAGTATTAGTACATTTTAAGGATTGAGTTGGTCTCCCAAATAGATTGATACTAACTGGCGCAGAAAATGGGTCAGCCTGACGCCCATTTCTTTATCTAACTCACGACCTCTTGGTGGTGGAAAGCACCCAAATTAATCAACCAACCAAACCAAACCCACCATCCTTTGTCTGCATGCTTTCTCTAATTACTAATTAATTGATGCTTATAGCATTAATAATATGATTATATTAACAAAACGGACAACATCTCTGTACTTGAGAGAAGGTAGATATAGATCACAGAATAAGATAGATTAGAATTAGATAATGGAGGGAATCAGGAGGGCTTGTCTTGATCTCGTGGGCAACTTGCACTCGGTTCATCACTTCCATTTAAGTTAAAAATTCTCTTTATGGAAGTCAAATTTGGTGCTGGTCTTGTGCGAGAAATCCGAAGCCAGGTGGCGCAGATCTTTTGTTAGTGCTGGTGCCCCGCAGTAAAACACCCCTACATTTATCAAATCAAACACATAATTATTAGTTCCCATATCGAAAAGTAATAATCAATAGATAACGTGGACAGACATTGCCATTATCAAGTGATAATAAATTAAAGATAAAAAAGTTATTATGTAGTATAACCCACTATCGGATCAGAAGATGCTATGATATCCTACTTAACTGTTAATTAAGTGCAAAGAAAGACAATGTGAACATTTGAAGCAAAGCAACCGATGAAATGATTTAAGGGACTTAGCGAGTGATTACTAGAAAGAAAAAAAAAGGTTATGAAAAGAGGTAGTGGGCTTACCAACTCTGGTATCTGGGTGATTAACAGCAATGCGCTTGTAGACATCGCGCCAATTAGGCTTGGCAAAATGGGTCTTAACACGGGTTCCAGAGACAATATCAACACCATTCTTGGCATGATTAAGGGACTGAAGCATCGCAATGAGAGCAGAGCGAGCATCACCTTCTTCATAAACACTTGTGCAATAGTTATGAAGTTCAATAACATGGTTATGGTCCTGTTCAGCCACTTCATTCATCACTCCTTTAAACCAATCAAAGGATCCTTGTTCTCTTGTTACCCAATAGAAATATGCCCTCCTTGTATGGAAGTGATGATGATCACTATTGCAGTGGCTGTGGCCGGGAAGGTGGAGGTGGAGGTGGCCATGGCCATGGCCGTGGCCGTGGCCATTTTCATTTTCATTTACATTGCCATTCTCCAAAGCTTTCTCTTCCTCCTCCTTGGCCCTAATGTTGTTCACTATGTCCTTCACAATGCTTATCATTGGAGTTGCTCCAATTCCCAAACCCACCAACAAAACGACTTCATATTTCTTGTAGTCTTGTGCTGGTGCCCCATATGGACCGTCGATCAAAACTCTTGGAAATCTGTACATCACCATCATCAATTCATCATCATTAATAAAATCATTAACAAGATTTAAAATTTGTTTTAACCACATTATCAAATTTACTATATTATCAATCAATACCAACTATTGAATACCTTTTAAGAAATCAATCTAATAATTAATACAACAAGATAATATTATTTATTTCCAACCAGGTGGTAACAAAGCAATCCATGAAGAAATAAATAAATATATCAATGTTAAAAAAAAAAAGAATTATATCTAATGTGAGGGAATCTGTAGCAATTGCTTTATTATAATAGTAGTGTTGCTTTCCTTTCCACAATCAAGTGGATGGGAGTTTCAGACAATGGTCGTGCTCTGGCACATTTCTGTCACCTTCAGTCTCTCTCTAGTATCTATGATATGTAAGTGCCCAAATCTTTTGAAACAACTTTACCTTTGGAATCATTCATTCCTCTTTCCCTTTGTTGGCACAATAATTAACAAGATCATTTTTCTTCATTATTTTTTAAAAAATATAATTCATTGATAATCTTATCTATTTGATATTATATCCCTTTTTTTTCAATTGTTGCCTAACTGCTCATGCTAAGGAGTTTCAAACTATAATTTGGAGGTATCTAAGATGCCCACATGTTTCATCAATTACACCCACAATTTTCCAGTATATTAATTGACTGAAATGTGATTTCTTTTAAAAGTTTTGGAGCTATTGTTATTTTGTCTTGTGGGTTAGAGATGGAATCAGATTAAGAATTTGGGAAGAATTATTTGAGTAATTTTAAAATTAGGTAGGACAACGATGGCTTGTGACCAGACAAAACTGTACAATATTGATTTTAATACCCGAAAATCCTTATCAAGGAGGATGGTACAGATAATAAAGTAGAGTTTAAGTCAAAGAAGGTGGTCCTGGTCCATGCTTTGTAAAAGAACAATATTGATGGCTTCTTGTCAGTTCCGGATAAAGATGGACATTTAGCTCAATTACTTTTGAAAGCATTTTCTAGAAACGCTGAAAACGTTTTCAGTTTTCCGGTGAGTACGGAATAACGAAGGAAACATTTCAAGTGTTTTTCTTCCCTTTTTCTCTTTTTTAAAGCTTTATTTTTTAGGGAATAACAGGTGTTTTTCATTTCAAAAAAAAGTTTTCAGTAAAGCAATTATTAATCTAAATTCAACCCTTTTGGTATAATATCATGAAAGAGAAAAAAAAGTAAAAAAAAAAAAAGATTTATTCATCTTTTAGGCTGAGCTTGCAATTATTTATATGAAGATCATGTGTGTGGCAGTGCTTTAGCATAGTATAAAATGAATTGCATTAATTAAAGCAAATAGATCAGGAGTGGCCTGGCCTCCATGATGTTCTAGTTAAATTGTCACTGTAGTGATGCAATCTTTTTCTCTCTGTTATCTTATTGGGTGGCTTATAGTAGCAGAAATTTGTGAAAAGTTTTCAATATCTTTAAGCTCCTGACAACTATGATTTCCCACTTATAAAGTTTGGAACTCGTTATATCTAAGCAGTGCTTGTCACATAATGACACTCTGGCTATAGATTTGATCACTTTTAATGTGAAATCTAAAACGTGTTTTCATAACATAATAATAGAAAACAAAGATATAGTGCCCCTCTTTTAATTAATTTTATAATAATAAAGTGTCAATTTTTTCTGATGCACTTACTCGGGAATGTTGTTACTTCCTTGTTGCATGCCATCGGCTCTGAGGAGTCCACTTATCCCATTTGGGGGAGGTTGGCACACCTGCAAATCAAAGACGCAAATAGGAAATTAGCTTTATTTAAGCAAAGTTAATATAGAATAGGGCAATTGGTTGTCATTTGTCAGAGGCAAATTGACAAACAAACCTCTGAGAATACTGCTCTGAGTTGTCTTGTCCAGTCACCAGCAGTTCTAATGTGAACACTGAGGTAGTCATCTCCAGGGGCTGAAGTTATGGAAAATGGGTGCCTGTTGACATGTGAATGTACCACCAGTTGAAATTAGTACAAAAAAGCAAGCCTATAGCTATGTGTCGGAGATGATTATAAGTTCCGTGAAAAGATATTAATTTCAAGGATTACCCTATTGGATGCTTACCATTCGAATGGGGACACAGCAGCACAATTGACAAACATGTATTGGCCACTCTTGTATTTGAAGGCAGGAGGCTTTGACATGTGAAGTGCCAGTACATTTCCTGGATAAACAGCCACCTGCAACATGAAAGAACAAAACAGAATATCAGATATATCTCCCAGAAAAAAAAAAAAAAAAAAAAATTCTTTAATCGCATGTGCATAATTATCATATTAAGAGAATCATCATCATTAGATCATTAACAATGATTCTTTTCTCTCTTTTGTTTTTTTTGATAAAGAATCAAAGATAAAGTAACCAAATTTTTTTACCTTTTGGATGGTAACAGGCTCAATGCTGGACCTGAGTGCTCTAGTCAGTCTTTCACAGGCATAAAGAGTGACAGGAACCGACAGATAAATCCAGGTCTATCAGCGCCACGGAAAATATTATTATGTCAGGCTTGAGATGAATCAACTAAGCAAAAGAAAGAAATTAAAGATGGCGAAAAGTTAAAGAAAATAAGGCACTTACCGTTTTCTTGTACCATTTATGAGTGAGGTATAGTTTTAATCCGTGCACAATAAGTAAAACATAAACGATGGAAAACAGGTGATGTGAATACCAAAAGGCATTGAACCCAGTAAGGTTCTTGAGGGGTCCAGGCAATTTGATTTTATTTCGCCTGAACCATGGGGTAGCAAGTGTATAGGCTATTGCCATCAACAGTACCATCAGAATCCCAGTTATTCCTTCCACTGACTTCACGAAATGCCAGTAACTTTTAGGATGTTCTCTCCCAAAAAAGGGTTCCATCAGCGTATACTTCTCATCACTTGCGTGAAGCAGACGAGGGAAATCACATGTTAAATGAGCAAGCGCATGTATGGCAACCCCTATTGAGATTGCCACTGCAATCACCTAAAAAAGATATGTAAACCATATATATAAATATCCACTTAGTTTCAGATTTTGATGCTATTGGTTCAAACTGCAGCTTCAAGAATTCTTTGACAATATATTACCTTGTGGAAATTGAGGTTGTCATCAAATGGAACAATAACACCTAATTTGGTCTTGGTCCTGAGCCATGTGATGGTGTTTCGGCAGACCGGTAGCAAAATCAGAGCCATGTTCAACTTAAGTGTCTCGGCCGCACCCTTAGCCATGCATACACAATGTCCCATGACCTTAAATGCAGCTTTATTCCGGTACTGCACATACTTGTATGTGAATAAGACTACCATGATCAAGATCCACAGTCCCACTACCCAAACTCTTTGCCAATTATCCTCCAAGAAATACCTGGCGCTATCGCAGCATCCGCTTACTGGGTTGTCATATTTTGTAGGCTTCAGCTTCTGGCTCAACATTTTACTCAGATTCCTACTCTCTCCTCTAACAGAATGACTTGGTGCTTGCAATAAAATCATTTCCAGATTGTCTAACTGAAATCATCATTAGTTAAATAATCAAAATCAAAATTCACACCATAACATTCTTGAGAATATTATTTTTTATAAGTTATTTACCATAATGTATCCATGATGATCAGGATCTAGCTCTTCCATGATCAAAGCCGCATATTCTTCTGATTGATCCTGGATATTTGAGAGTTTGTTTGCAGAAGCACTGAGGCTGATAATCTGTAGACCAATATTATCAATTTATAGTAGAATAACAGGATTCTCTTACAAGAAACATGCTTGCTTGATCTAAAAACTCTTTTAACTAAAATTGGACCATAATGAGATTCAACTTCTAGGTTAACATGTGGATATTTTAAGATATATATGCATTGAAAGAGGGATGCCATACCTCTCTGACTTCCTCTTCTCCGATTCTGCCATCTGCATCTTTATCAACCCTGCATTGTTTTTGCCAGTACTTGATCTTTTAATCTCAGAAATTACATTTTCATTGTCTAAAGACATGCTAAAATCAAACAAAGATTAAATTTTGTTTGCAGAGAAAGATCGAATAAACACACTTACATGTCAAAGAAAAGGTGAAGCCTGGAGTCGAAACTCTGGTTAGAGATCTCATTCCAAAACTCCCTTAACTGGGTCTTGGTAATGGTATCACCTGTAATGTTGAATTTCCTACTAAGCGCGTCAAACAACTTAACTGCGAACTCCTTTGAGTCTGTCATCCCTGCCATCATATATATCAACACATATTAATTCACAAGTCACAACAATCTTTCACAACTGAATGCCTCTGCCGTTACTATTATTCAACACAAACATTAACATTATATGTGTATATATACATGCCTATACATTCCCCAAAGCGTGCCCGAGGCAGAGCCCAATCAGTGGAAGCAGTGATCTCATCGAAACGTTTCTCAACGGCAGCCCAAGCCGCAGCATCAGTCTTGCTAATAAACTTGAGTCCTTTCAAAGCATGAGAGGCCGCAGACCTGGTCCTGTCCAAGCGAGGACGAGGCTTCTTTGAAAAAGAAGCAAAGCGCTTTAGCTCCTGAGACACCTGCCTGATTCTAGAAGAAGAGCTTTTGGCCGTTGTTGAACCAGAAGCCGACTTTTTCTCCAAACCTTTGGCGGCCAGCAACGCTAACTCGTCCTCCCCATTAGTAGCTTTGACGCTGTGGACAGCAACCTGATTCTCACGCACGTCAAGCGTGATCTCAACGTAAGGCTCTTCACCATGCGACTGCGATTGCGATGAAGAGCTACTTGTGATCGACTCAGGTATGTTGAACCTCGCGCTCTTCTTCCCACCTCGTTTGTTCAGAGGTCCACTCATTGGACCACTGTAAGCTATCTTCTCGCTCATTATAGCTTCTGTATCAGAATGGTAATCGGGAACCGCTACTCTTGGCTCTTCCGTTCCCAAATTCTCCATCTGGGCGCCTTCGATTCCCATCGAGAACCCTACAAGCAGCTTTTGTAGCTGTACAACGTTAGAATTGAATCAAAACTAAGAGCAAAGACAGCTCTTTGAACCTCTTATAAGTGCTCTAAACGTTCTTCTTAGTATCTACTAACTGGTGACCCCTATGTCTGGTTTATATAAGATTTTACACAAGTGGTGTAATATCATTTGATGCTCTGACAACGCATGGCATGATCATGTTGATTTAGAGATATACGTCGTGATCATGCCATGCTGGAATATAAAATACAAAAATAAAAAATCTACATTGCCTTTTTCTAATTTGCAGAGATACCCCAACAACTAATGTTTAAATAAAGCCCCTTTAAAGTTTCATAATTTCTCTTTAGTTTCACGTGCATGTGCATGATTTTTCTCTCTCTCTCTCTTTTATTTTTTCTAAAAAAAATCAATCTACCAACTTAATATTTTAGAAAAAATGAGAAACAAAATTCAAATTTGTGAAACTATTTTGATATTTAACATATTTAATATTTTCGTTGATTGTTTAACCAAGTTTATACCCTGGACAAAAATAGTCTTACATATGAAGTATTAAAAACACATTTTTAAGTTACGTTTTTAACACATTGATAGGTTGACGTATTAAATATTAACCAGTTAATGAGTTGAACAAACTAATCAGCTGCCTCCTAGATAGAATGGTAGTTTGTTAAATAATAAAAAACAAAAAAAAATAAAAAATAAAAAATCTAAGTTTGACTAAATTTCAAAATACCTCCCTGAAACTAGAAAATTGGCTAAATTTTTTAGGTTAAATGATCACAGGTGTTAAACTTATAAGTATTTTTATTATTATTGATTCTGTAATTATTAAGATTAAAGTGTGTGATCATGGCTATAATAAAACATACTCTACATGTCTTTTCCAAAGTCGCAGATATACTCCCACTAACTACTCATAATTATTACAAAGCTCCTTTAAAGTTTCATTATTTCTCCTAAATTCCACGGGCATGTGCACATGCATGATTTCTCTTTACCTTTGAAAGACTTTCATCGACTTAAAATTTTAGGTTAAATGATTGTAGCAATTAGCCAGCCTTTTGAATCCACGTTAAATTCATGTTTACATACACGTTTATGAATATCATTAATACTAAATCCATATTTATTCACTAAGCCTTTGAATTAAAAATATTTTAGGTATTGATTTGAATGATTCAAAGATAAGATGAGAATGAAATCAATTAACACGCACATGTATAACTAAATTTTAAACGAGAGAGCTGTTATATCCCACATCGTTTGAAAAAATGATAAGTTGTGACATCGCACATTGTTTGAGAGTGATAAGTTTGGATAAGTTAAATACCCTGTGAACTCCTTAAACTGTTAGAGACCTTTTGGTTTACAAAGTCCAATAACAAAATCGTGATAGACTGTGTGTCCAAAGCAGAGAATATCCGACAATGGGCCGGGGTGTTGTCAATGAGGACGTTGGACAAAAAACGAGGGGTGAATGTGACATGCCATATCGCTTAGAAAAATGATAAGTTGTGACATCCCACAAGAGTGATAAGTTTGGATAAGTTAAATATCCATGTGAGCTCTTTAAACTATACCCAATAACAAAATCGTGACGGATTGTGTGTCTAAGGTGGATAATATGGATCGAAATGTTATAGAGCACATATTAAGAATTCGAAAAACAGATAATTTTAATATAAAAATTAAATTATCTTAAAAGTTATATTGTTTTATTATAAAACTAATTAAATATAGTAAAAAAACTTATTAAATATAATTTTAATAATAAAAATTTATATTTTTTTGAGACTTAAAAGATATACGTTAAGATTGCGCAATTTGAATGGTAACGGATGCCGAAGAAATTAAAGAGCTAGGATAATAAATTTTTTATTTGCCAGGTTAAAGGAAACCGGTTGGAAAGATGCCTATTGAGAGTAAAGTCATTAATTAATTACGCAAGTCAATGTTTGGTCAAAGCATTCTTCCATGCAAGATTTGAGTCGTTTTTTACATTTTTTTTCCTTTTTAATTGTGATCTGTAATTGTTATGATTAATTATTAATTACTTGATTGGCCAGCCGTCACATGTACAACTACCACCAGCCACCTTTGAAATGACTAATGAGTTTACCTCAGCACGGTTTCAGTGTTTTACATATTTGTTTCTGTTTTTTGTTTTTAATTTTTCAAGCTGTGAGTTGTTAAAACAACTTTGGAAATCATTACCAGGAAAGACCATTTACTTTGCTCTCTTCATTTTAATCATTTGATTAACTAGTCAATTATAAATTGGTAAATTTACCAAAGATCAAAATAATTTATTTAATATTATGAATGATTGATTATGAATGATCGTTTCATTTGGTTACGAATGATTTATTTAATGTTATGAATGATTGGTTACGAAGGTCGTAATTTATACTCTTACTAATTGTTTAACGTACTCTTTGTTATTATTATGGAGTCCTGAAGCATAAGGAGATTTTACTCGTCGATGTCAATTAGGTAATCTGTGGACTTTTGTGATTGTACATAGTGCTTTCGGACATCATCTCATTCCAACTCAAACTATTCATTTAAGTTAAAAGCTCAGACTGAAATCCACACAAATCAATCTAAAACTTTGAAATAATAACATAACAATAAAAAGTTTTACAAAACAAAAATTTTACAATCATTTATTTAACTCTAACTATCGTTACATATCATAAATTCATGGGATTAGTTACATTATATTTGATGCATCTAAAAATTAAGAAAGCATAAATAAAAATTTAAAACGAAGATGTAAAAGTTAGGAATGATTGATAACAAAAAGTTAGAAAATATCTACTTCAAATATCTATCCATATAAAAATTAGAAATCAATATTTTCGAGCTTTTTAATATCATAAACCCACAGGATTCGTTACAATACACTATGTGCCAGCATCTAAAAGCGAAGAACACATATATAAAAATTTAAAACGAAGATGTAAAAGTTGTGAACGATATCAAATAATTTGAAAATATCTATTTCCAACTTCCATCCATATAAAAGTTAGAAATCGATATTTTCAAGCTTTTTGTAATTGTTCTCAACTCGTTTTCAACTTTTTTTTTTGTATGCACGTTTTCAACTTTTGTATGAAATTTGAAAATAGATACATTAGATGAACCGACCATATTGTAGCATCATGATCCGAAACTCAGATATAAATTTAGTGACAATCTATCAAAACGAGAAGAGGCTTTAGTTGTTTTTGTCAAAATCTTCATAAATCTTGCTGAATCCAATTGTCTTTTCTTGATTTCTCGGTTCGACTCTAGTAAATCTTCCACAAAAATAAAATTTTTTTGATTGATCTCAGACAAATTAATAAGATCATTTTAAGGCTCTATAACTGATTTCTCTTATCATCTTCACGAATGTTAATCATATTCAATGTTGCTAATCAACAACTTCATATTATAAAATTATTCAAAATTCTTAACTTGTAATTAAAAAAAAAGAAGAAGAAGGAATTCTATCCCCATTTTAAAGGCTTCCCATTTTCTACATATAACAGTTGTATATAAAGTCATATTAATTTGCATCATTATTATTTATCTAAAATATATGCTTATCTTATGGAATATATTTGCTCTTATAAATGTGGGGAAGATTCATTACATATGTTCTAAAGAGAAAATGATTTTGCCTCTAATATTATAGAAAATTATTTATTTATTTATTAAAAAAAAAAAAGCAAAGAACTCATAAATAGGCCTGGTATCACTCACTATTTTGAGAATTTAGACTACTAGCTAAAAGCACAGAGAATTTTAAAGGCATAATTAGACTTTCTAGGTTTAGATAGATACAAGTGAGTCACGATCAGCCGACAATTTATCGTCCGAGTTAGAATATTACTTATATCAATCTCAAGAACCACTAATAGGGTAATTATTTTCTCCAAAGTAGAACATGAATTCACATTTGATTTCTAGAACTGTGATGTGGCCCAAAGAGAAGACTTTCCTACATCAAACTAATGGGTGCACTGTCCTGCCCGTGCCATGACTTATGAATCATGTTTTTTTGGTTTAGTCAAGATCTGTGTGCTAAGTGGTCCAAATGGTCAGGATATTTCAGGTTCATCTTTTATTTTCTAACCCATAATCAAAGTCTGGATGAGGTCCAATTATTACTTGGAATTGTTTTTTGCTTCCAATTATCTAGCTCGTAACACTAATTAATCAAACCCATTACGGTTGCGAGGAATAAGAATGTTGATGCTTCGCCCAACTTCATCATGAGTTGCTTGTTTCCATGATGTGAGTCAATTTAGGTCTGAAAATTAAATTAACGTGTTATCCAACAATGGTCTACGTATGGCTATGAGTTGTGGTTTTCATTAGCTAACTATTAATACGTATTTTTGTATATAGAAAAATAAGTCAAAATTACATAGTTATTCAAAAGACATTGTTTTCTCTCATAGAATTGTTGGGAATTAGCTATGTTACCAGCTAGCTAGCTAGCTCGACAAAATAGACTCATTATAATCCTTGACTATCAATTGATACGCTGTGTAGAATTGTTTTCCTCCTTTTTTTTTTTAAATTACAGAAGTTAAGTACTAAATATGTAGTATTGCTAACGTCCAGCCCTAATGTGAACCGTGAACCCTCAAATTTTCAAATAAAATTTGTTCAATTAATTCCAAGTAAAACCAGATACTCATTCTTGGCCAAGGGAAATTTGTATCCCTAAGTTTGATAAATTCATAACGTTATTATAACATTAACATTACAAAATACGAATTATACACAATATCGTATTAGTAATTGTTCGAAAACAATAAACAGCCGTACAATGTCATCCATAAATTGTTACCAATTCAAATATTAATGACGTGTCTATTGTAATAGTCACATTTATTCTCATGTAACATGTCTTTCCGTCTTTGTGAAATAAACCTTTGCATTTCACTTTTGCATGTATCCATGCATTAACTCAATCACATATTACTTCGATATTATATCATTTACTTGAAAATATTATTAAGGTAAGGGAAAAAATTCAAGAGAGATAATATTGTTGTGTGATATCTCAGTTGCTCTTATCTAATACGTTCTTACTTCACCATGGTTGTTGGGTGAAGCTTCCATTGCTATCTTTTGAACATAAGAAAGAGGAAGGAAGGAGGATTAAAGTTACTTTAGCTAGTAAAATATTTACATATATTAGATTAATCAGTTGACATTAGCTTGTTGACAAAAAATGGGAAATGGGCAAGCAGAAGCTTTCATGCTTGACTACTAATGTTACCTTACCTTTCAAACGAAAGGAACAGGAAGGTCCAAGCTTCAGTGCTGACCCTTTTGTATGCTTGTTCACATACACCTGGCTGTAAAGTTGCAGAATGCTCATTCGTTTCTGCTTAAAAAATCTTTACTCAAGCTCAACGTATCGATCTCACTGGACATGAACTGGCACAAGGCTGGCCTACCCCTGGCTGGCCTCAAGTGAATCTTCTTTACTTATCATAATCTAGAGTTCCGTATGTAATTCAAAGAAGAGTTTTTAATTAGTCAAACCAATTTGACAAAGTTTTCCCAGCATTTTCAACGCGCAGTGTAATAAAGAGACTTTAATATGGTAACACAAGTGCCGTGTTTCCTTTTCATGTGGCAAGAACCTTCGGGGTCTAATTGTAATATATACAATTAACATGTTCCAAAAGAAATTAAACAAACTGTAGGGTCATAAAAACTAAATTATGAACCAAAAGAGGTTGACTTATAAATAATCGAGACTCAAGGAGCTTATAATAAATAACTAAAAATGTTTCGAGCGATATTTAGGTAAGATCCTTTTCGTAACCAATTTGTGGTCGCAAAATTAGATAGAATAGAATAAAATTGGTTGTTGGCTCTGCCCACAACAGTTACACATATTAATCAATTACAACATTTGAAATACGTATAGAAATACGTTTCTACTTGTATAATTTTCCATTTCCACGTTTTTGTTTTTGCTATTAAGAGAGCCTTAATGGGCAGTCAACTTTTGGTATATAATATATTGAGATTTTTTTAATCTTTATTTTTTTTTTATGTGATGCATCATGGATGAATAATTGGATCTGTTCTATTATAATTAAATTGTGTTTATGGGTAGACAGAAAATATGAAGAACGATTTTCAAGTGTTTGTGGGATTTTGGAAAAAAGTTAAATTGGACTTTTCTTACTATATTATTTTATTTTTAAATTAAGTATAAGATTGAGGCCATTGTTCAACGAATTGGTGGAGGCCTATTTAATCTATAATTTCTTTATTTAAAAAAAATTAAAAAAGTTGTTTACCTATTTTTCATAATTAAATCACCGACAATGGTAATTAAATATTATAATAAAAATAATTACGTTAGATATTAAAAATTATTAAAAATTTTAACATCACTCGTGGCCAAAACTGAACCTGGTTTGAACAGTAAACACACATGTACTAGTGGGCCATAGATTAAACGTATCAGCCCATCTTACATACGTTCGAGGCCTAGGATATATTTGGGCCCTGTTTCACTAATTGGGCCGTAGCCCAACCCAGTCTATCACACTGTAAATAAGGATTTTAGGAGGGAAAATGACTGAATTAAAAAGAGACCTAGAGGGCAATTTCCCTCCCATTCGTTTCTTTCAATCCAAAATTTTTTAACAATTTTTTAACAAATTTTTTTGATTCATTCTTATGAAAAATTCAGATTTATTTTTGAATAACAATAAATTCCAAAATGAAACAATCGGAGAGAAACGATTACGTTCTTCAATTGCTTTACCTCACAAAAGAGCAAGAACCGTATCGAAGCAAGCGCTGGTTCGTCTTCAAAATTTTAATTTCCCTTTAGTTTCAACTGTAACCGGTTCGCCTGTCGACTTACTCACCCTCGACCCGGACCGGCCGTACACCCTTGGTCGAGCCAACGGCAGCTGCGAGTTCAAATTCGATAGCCGTTTTGTCAGTAAGCAACACTGCCAGATTTTGTTTGATAGTGTAGAACGCAAGATTTATATTGCCGATGGAACGTTTTTGTTGCGAGATGGTTGTTGTGTTGTTGATGAATTTAGAAGAAGAAGAAGAAGATTGCTTTGTGGTGATAAAATGTTGGAAGAGGAGGAGGAGGAGGTGGAGGGTTTTTCTAGGCTTAGGGTTTCGTTGAACGGAGTGTTTGTAAATGGGGTTAGGATTAAAAAAGGGGTGGTTAGAGAATTGAATGCTGGTGATGAAGTTTTGCTTGTTTGCGGAAATGAAGGTGTGTGTAGCTTTGGGATTCGAATTGGGTTTGTGATTTTAGGGATTGTTTTCAAGGAGGAAGTTCTGTGTGGGTTGAACGAGTCTGAATTAGAGAAACTACGGTTATTTGGGACAAGGACCACTTCAGAGCATTCCCAGGGGTCTGTGTCTAGTGGGAAGAGGAACAAAAGGGTTTTTGCTTTACAGTCTAGTGATGTTGGGAACCTGGAATGTGATTTTTCGCAACTGAAATGTGCTGATCCTGCTCGGAGAGCTAACTTTCTTATGAGTCAGTGTAGAAATATATTGAACAGTAATGATCCAGTGTCGTGCATTCAGCGTTGTGCTATTTCATGTTCTGGAATGGAAGGCATTTATGTTTGTAGTACTAGATATCCAGGGTTGAATAATATAAGTAAATTTCCAGTTGCTGATGGTTTAGCAGTGAAAATTGCTGAACAAGTTTCTGGGAAAGGACAAGTACTATGTGATAAAAAGGCCAGCATGGTACGGTCAGGCTCAGTTACATTCGATGATGAAGAAGTGGCATTAGAGACAGATCATGACATAGGGGATCCCTGTGCTTTTGCTGACCATTTATGTCATAAAGACCATATTGGAGTCCTTAATGAGACTGTTTTTGCGAGTGATAATTCCAAGGTCTTGTCAGTTAGTTCCGAGTGTAGAGAGGATGTTCTTTGCTTTGATAGTAAAGATAAGAGCCAAAGTTGGGCTGCCAATCTATGTTCACCTCCTGGGAAGAAGTTTTACTTGAACCGCCTTGAATTTATGGACCACACTTCAACTAATGAAAATGTCATTTCCCTACCGGAACTTCTTTATCCTGTAGAAAGCATTTCACAACTATTTATTGCGACATTTACAAGTGACATTTTATGGTAAAGTGCTTTTATGTTTCCATTAGTATCTCTTGCTCTCTTGATGTTTTATTTCCATTGCTTAATATGACTAGGGAGATTATGCATTGTTTTAGTACCCTTAGCACATTGCCATACTTGATGTTTTATTTCCATTGCTTAATATGACTAGGGAGATTATGCATTGTTTTAGTACCCTTAGCACATTGCCATACTTGATTTTCCATAATAAATATATTGGTATATAATTAGGTTTGCATCTATCTTGTATGTATCAATATGAGAACAACCTAGGTTTTTCCCCCTTTTCCTTGATTTCTCATGTTGCTTTTGTGCTCAGTTAATTAATCTCTGACGTTCAGCGTATTATTTTTTATTAGTGTAATATATATTTAGTTCTGTATCTGATCCAAGTTTTAGTTTTCAAGTCTAAGATGGCTGTCTTGCTAGGTTTTTATCATACTGTGAGATTCCTTGCCATCTGCCTTTGACAATTGCATGTCACAACACTGAGAGATGTTGGAGTTCAAGCCCTGATAAAAGAATCTCTGTGCCTTACCCAGATTTTCCGAACTTAGTTGTAGTGTAAGTAATGTTTTCCGAATTTTCTGGTTAAATGTGAAAAATTAGTTTACATGGTTGATACAGGTCATATTTTAAAGTTCTACTTTTGTTGATGATCAACATTTTTGTAACATAGTTCACTATTGTAATAGGTTTCCCCCATTCCCTGAGGCTATAGCTTTTGGCGAGAACCGCAAGAAACAAGGCATTGCTTGTCATCATCCAAAATTGTTTGTTTTGCAAAGAGAAGATAGTATTCGTGTTATCATTACTTCTGCTAATTTAGTGGCAAAGCAGGTGATTACTTAGTTCCGTGTCTTGTTATTTGCATTTAATATGGTGCATGTTCACCATATTTTGATAGGTGTACAGCTGTTTTGAGTTTAACGTGTAGAACTTGAATGTATATGCACAAACCTATAGGAGTTTTGAGTTTTTGAATATTTGTAGATCTCCCTCAACTAATAGACTGTGCATATTTTTTTGAGCAAGGCAATAGAAAAATCCAGATTATGCATAGCTCACCAAAATTTCCAAACTCTATTTATGTTCTCGCTTTTCTTCCCAAAACCTTCGGCATGAGTGAAACTGTTCAACTGCTGAAACCGCAGGCTCTCTTGATGGAGTTTTGACTTCCAATATGTTGTTTTTGTGCGCTTGCGATTTCTGCTTCTATGTTTTTATAATATACATGCACAATCTTGTGATGTTTTGGCAATGTGCTTGAAATCCTTTGACTGGTATGTTTTTTTAAAGTTTGAGGGAAAGTTCCACTGATGGAGACAAAAGTCTGTTATATTGCCATGTCCTTGTGTTTTATATTAATGTTCATATATTATTCATCTAGCTCTAGACAAACTATTTAGTAACTGATTTAAAAATATTTTGTTTTCTATACTTAACTATTGTTAAGACTTTGGCAGTGGAATAGTGTAACAAATACAATTTGGTGGCAAGATTTCCCTCTTAGAAGTGCGCCTGATTATTTATCCCTTTTCATCCAACCTCCTGTTGAAGAAGTTAATCAAGATTCAAGATCTGATTTTGCTGCTCAGCTGGCCAGTTTTATTGCATCTCTTGTGATTGATGTACCCAGTCAGGCCCATTGGATTGTTGACTTGGCGAATTATAACTTTGATGGGGCAACAGGACATTTAATTACTTCAGTACCTGGAATTTATTCTTACGGAAATTCTAGTGTCTCAGAATTCATGTGCTCTAAACCTGTGAGTTTTTCCACTATCTATGTTTATGTTGACAAGGGAATTTCTTGTTTGAATTACAATTGATTGCTTAACTTATATTGCTTATGTAGCACGTACACGCACGTGCACCACACAGAGATATATGTAAATGCACGCATTTATCTCTTTATTGGTTCATTTAATTGAGGGATTACCCCCAAAACCCATCTCTTTTATAGGCTGAAGAGGCACTTTTTAAACATTGTCATGTTGATGGTTCTTGAAGCCATGTTCTCCGCTCTTGATATCAAGTTGAAGTTTGCTTGTTTCTTTTGCTTATCATTCTATTGTTGCTTACATTATGCGTCTATCATCATTTTATCTTGTGGGGGCATTTTATTGGTAATAATGTGGAAGAGTAGGTCTTGAGGGGTTGGTGAAGGTCCTTGATTCAAGGAAATCTCATACCATGCTTTATCTTTCAGGTTAATCATTGTGCATCACAGTCATTTGGTGTAGAGTTCCTTGGTTCAGTTGAAGCATCTGTGGTTGGTTTAAGCTACCTTTTTCGCACTGCAGCAGACTCAAGTGGTGCACAAATTAAGAAATTGGCTTCTTTTCTTGGAAAATCGTTTGCAAATGCGTACGGGATGTTGGAAATCGTTTTGAGGCGAAACACCAATGTACCTGCAGATGTTAATGCTGTGAGCGTCCTTGTTCCCAACCCTGATGAGTCTTCTGAGGCAGGTAATCGGTACATATTTAAGCTCCTTGTTACTTTTATTCCATATATCAATTATTGTTCCACATATTTTTCTGTTTGTACAAATAGGATATAGTTTCAAGTGCTCCCTTAAACATGAGGTCTTCACTTGACTTGTATTGAGGTGTTCTGATCTTATGTTGCTTTACCTGATCTGAATGAATCCTATCCTTTTTGTTAATGTAATTTATTTGTTCGATGTTTTCCAAGTGGTTTGTTTCTTTTTGGGTATGTGTTCACTTACTGTTTTTATCTTCTCTCAATGTCAGCACCTATTTAGGCTGTGACTTTGTCATGTTGTTAGATGCACAATAATTATGTTGTTTCTTTCCTTGCACTAGATTGTGTACAACTTGGATTTCTGCCGAGAAATATTGCAAAGTGGGTTTCTCCATTGTGGGACGCTGAATTCTTCAGATTCTCTGGATTTGTTTCTAGAGACAATGTCCTTGCAGCTGCTTTAGGAGGAATCAACAAAAAAGTACAACTGATATTACATGTTTCACAGGCATGGTATTTTCTACCATTTATTCAATATTTTTCCAGGACACATAGCTGTCACTCTATGATCAAAGGATCGCATGTCTAGATGGAGTGGTTTTACTTGATTTTTTGTGCAGGGGTCTCGCTTTTCAGATATATCAAAGATGATGCAACCTCAACATGTTTTTGCATTAAGCTCTCTCATTGCTTCAATTTGGAGGTGTAGAGGACTCTGGCGCTTGCAAGAGGTAATGACCTATAGTTTGGAAGAATTGAATCTTTCCATAGTCCAACTCGGCATGGTATGGTCGGTCGCAAGGCACACATTGTCGTCAGTCCCCCACTTTTTTACATAATGCTTGTGTTATAATAGGAAATATTTGTTTTGATGCATGCATTAATAGAATGTAGTTCTGAAGGTACTTTTTCAGCCTCAATGCAGAATTTACTTAATGGAAGCAAGTTAGGCATTGCTATTTAATGCACATCTCATGTTAAATTATCACTGAGTTAATGTGTTCCTGCAAGTTGTATTTATGAAAATGAGGTTTGTCCTGTTTGATATTAGAGTTTTTCAACATCTTTTAGGCTTAATTGGAAAAGAACTCATGTTTTCAGTTTCTTCAGCGTCTTGAAATGTGGTTTTTATAGTTTCCTTATATAAACAACCAACCGAGAAACTTAATTTAGTGGCATTGAACCGTAATCGACCTCAAACCCAACTGAAGGGGGTTGTCACTAGTTGAAAAGCAAGGTAGGATCTGCTAATGGTTAATAGGTGGGGGTGCAAACTGGTGTAGCTTTGATCTCCTGGTAGAGAATCAAACTAAAAAATTTAAGCTAATAGATGGAAAAGCCTGACACATATATAACCAAGATCAACCTTAACTGAATATGTGAGACTCCTTGATACTTCTATAACCTGTTCGATGAAATTTTTTTGGTGAAAACTTGTATGCAAATTCACTAAGTCAAGCATCTATGTACTTTCTCGCCTGCTTAATAAAAATTGGTGCTGACATGTCAGAGGTGAATTTTATTGAAGCATTAAACCAACTCGTGGGTTGTAATGAGATGAAATTCTTTGACAATAGGATTGAAGATAAATTTGTATTTGGTTAACATATCCTTCTAAAAAATGATACTGATGAATAAATAAATTAAATTGTTGGCGTAGACAAATAGAGGTAGCCTAGCATTTTGCTGGATTTAATTAGGACTGAAAAGTGACTTATGGATGCAGTATTTAATAAGATTATACTAGTTGTTGGAAAGTCTGACTCTTTTAATTCCTTTTGTTTTCACAAGATTTTAGGTCAATACAGATGGCCTGAATTGCAAGAATCCGATTTTATTTTTGGTGAGTGTACATTGCACTGTTCGAAGTTCTTAGTCTTACTAGATATTTGAGAAACAGTTTTTCTTGACACCCTTTATTTTGTTAAGGTTCATCCTCAATTGGGTCCTCAATCAATGCACAATTTCTAGCTGAATTTGCAGCTGCTGCTGGAAAGAAATCATTGAGATTCTTTGACTCTGAAGAGTCTGATCCAGAGGTAAACTAAATCCTTTAGATTTTATCCATGGAGATATGCATGAAATGTTTTAGTTTTTGTTTCATACTCAGTAATCATTGATGCTGTTGACAGTGGGGCTGCTGGAGCGCTAGCCAAGAATTGAAAAGACCCTCTGTTAGAATACTTTTCCCTACTATTGAACGAGTGAAGAATGCATGTGGTGGAGTCTTGCCCTCAAAGCAAATTCTTTGCTTCTCAGAGGTACGATGGCCTCTGATCGGCGGATAATAATTTTATATTGTGTATCTAATTTAACTAAAATGGCCCAAAAGTTCTGGTATGGTGACAGTTGTGTTACCTCTCTCAATATTTATTTTCTCAAGTTAGCATAATGAAATTTTAAAGAACTGCCCTCATCATGTTGGTCCCTTTTGCTCTCCCATGTTTCCATATATGATGAAGGTAGGACTCATAGTTCCTTTGGTAATATCTAAGACATGATATGGTGAATAATTTCAGTTGTTTTCCCTGACTTTGTGTGTCAACAAACAATGCATAAGTTGTTGAGTTTGTTAGTGAGAAGCAATACAGATTGTTGATGTGATCGGAGATCTTGAATAGTATTGTAAAGCGGCTATTGTATTTCATGCTTTATGTGGAGATAGATGAGTTACATGTTTAAAGTAGACTATATTCACCATTTTGGAGAAAACAAAAAACTTGGAGCTTCGGGAATTATCAGATTATATTAAGAAAATGAGAACTCTTGCAGTCTTTTTTCGCTTGCTCATCTGTCAGAAATCTTAAAATTTTCTCTTCAATTTTGTTTGAATCTGTTACAATAATTATACTCTCTTCTATACTTACATTAAGAATTAAGAAGCATACTTTTTTAACTGTGTAAAAAATATGGCATTCTATACCTTATCTTTATCTTATATGCCTTTTTCAGAAAACGTGGCAGAGGCTAAAAACTGTGGACATCATTCATGATGCAATTCCTCATCCCTATGATAGAGTGGGGCATCCAATGCATGTAAAGGTAAGAGTGTTATGTCTTTTAAATAGTTATAGGTAATTCTCGAATGCTATTAGATTTTGATCTATATCATATAAAAGAGAATGCTGTAAGCAGGTGGCATGTAGGCGCTTCCAGTCAAGGAAGGATGCATCTTCGTTTGGTTGGGTTTATTGTGGGTCGCATAATTTCAGTGCAGCTGCCTGGGGAAGAACCATTTCCTGTCCATCCGGCATAAAATCAAATGGGAAAAAAGAGAAAGCCAACTCCTTTTCAAGTTTAAGGCTTCACATCTGTAATTATGAACTTGGGATTGTATTTGTCTTTCCCCCAGCAGAGAAGAGGGATAGGACTGAAAAGAATAGCACTAATTTGGATGATGTAGTGTTGCCATTTGTTCTGCCTGCTCCAAAATACCGGCCTACGGATAGGCCAGCAACTGCTAAAGCTATGAGGGAGGTGTTAGCAGAACTCACTGTTGAACAGAGACCAAAACTTTTTGAACAAGCAGCTGCAGAAGAAACAATGGAAGAGGTCCCATATGAAGAGGAGGAAGTAGAAGCAACGGAGTATACAGAGGAGAAGGAAGAAGAGAAGGCTTATGCTGAGGTTCTATGGAACCAGGTTGACTCATCAGAGAGCTGTTGAACTTCTACTAATTGTCAAGTAACATCATTCACCTTATATCCATTGACATCACGGCCAAGGGGGGTAATGTTGTAAATTCAAAAAATTAAGATCTCCAGTTTCCTGGGGTTTCACGTTTGAAAGTCTCCGGTCGTATATTGATAGAGAATTCCCTTGACGGTGAAACCCCCCGATACATCAGTGTACATAATTTAAGAATCTCATAAACTATTGCAATTCATAGACTGAGTACTAATGTTTTAAAAAGGCTTGGGACAGATTCGTGTTAACTTCATTTTAAGAACAAGGAATAAGCATTATTGATATGATAGTACTAAACGAATGCAACATCCGTGTTCGTTTCTTGATTCAACGGAGACCTTTTAAGATCAACTCCTAAGTGCTAAACGAATGCAACGTCTGTGTTCGTTTCTTGAGTCCACGGAGACCTTTTACGATAAACTCCTAAAATCCTGCAATGTTTTGGTGCCTCTCAAACAGGTACACTCTTCTCTAACCACTTCAGGCCTCATCTACCAAAACCACCATTTGGCTGCCCAAATCATCATCAAATACGCAAAATATGGACAGCCCAGCAATGCTCTGTCGGTTTTCAATAACATGCGCAATGACAAACAAAGTTCTTTTCTTTGGAATACTATGATTCGCGCCTATGCTAGTAATGACCACTATGGTGAAACGCTGGAGTTGTATTCTCTTATGCGTAGATGTGGCATTTCATCAAACAACTACACCTTTCCTTTTGTACTCAAAGCATGCGCTTCAAAATCAATGATTCTTGAAGGGAAAGTTGTTCATGGAGATGTTATAAGAACTGGGTTCCAATCCCATTTATACGTTGAAGCTGCTCTGTTGGATATGTATGCAAAATGTGGCCAAATAGATTATGGTCGCAAAGTGTTTGATGAAATGTCGATGAGAGATTTGGTTTCGTGGACTGCGATGATTACTGCCTATCAACAGGCCGAGAAACCTAAAGAGGCACTTGTTTTGTTCCAAAAGATGCAGCAAGAGGGAATCTTGGCGGATCCCATTACTTTGGTGAGTGTTGCCTCTGCTGTTGGTCAGTTGGGAGATGCCATGAATGCACAAGCAATTCATGGCTATGCCATCTGTAATGCATTTCTTGAGGATTTAAGTGTTGGGAACTCGATTCTTGCCATGTATGGCAAATGTGGGAATGTTGAAAAAGCGCGCATGGTTTTTGACCTGATGGGGGAAAGAGATGGTATCTCATGGAATTCTATGCTTTCAGGGTATACTCAAAATGGTCAAGCCAGTCAAGCTTTGTTCCTCTTTGATGAGATGCAGGATTCTGGGTGTAAACCTAATCCTGTGACACTGTTAATTTTGGTGTCTGCCTGCGCTTACTTGGGTTCCCGCCAACTTGGGAGGAAATTTCATGATTTTATTGTCCATAGTAATATGAAAATTGACGCAACTCTTTCAAATGCATTGATAGATATGTATGCGAAGTGTGGAGATTTAGACACTGCTGAGACCATGTTCAATGATTTTAATCCAAGTGAACGAAATGTTACCTCATGGAATGTCTTGATTTCAGGGTATGGAATGCATGGGCATGGGAGAAAAGCTTTAGAACTATTTTCACGGATGCAAGAGGAAGGGATTGAGCCAAACCACATCACTTTCACTTCGATTCTTTCTGCTTGTAGTCATGCAGGCATGATTGATGAAGGTAGGAAGTGTTTTGCAGATATGAAAAAGCTATCTGTGAAACCTGAGGTGAAACATTATGCTTGCATGGTTGATATGCTTGGCCGAGCTGGGCTTCCATATGAAGCTTTTAATATGATTAAACAGATGCCGTCACCACCGAATGATAGTGTTTGGGGTGCACTGCTTTTGGCTTGTAGAATCCATGGTGATACTGAATTAGGCCAAATTGCAGCCAATAATTTATTCCAGCTTGAGCCTGAACATGCTGGATATTATGTGCTAATGTCAAATATATATGCTGCATCAAATAAATGGCAAGAAGTTGGGAAGCTGAGAGAAGATATGAGAAATAAGGGATTGAAGAAATCCGCAGCTTTCAGTGTGATTGAGATTGGTAAAGAGATTCATGGGTTCCACACAGCTGACCAAGTAAATCCATATTGGGAAGAAGTCTACAAGAAAGTCGGGAGCTTGACGATTGAGATGAAAATGGCTGGATTTGTACCAGACTTGTCATGTGTTCTACATGATGTGGAACAGGAAGACAAGGAACTCATTCTCAATTATCACAGTGAGAAGCTGGCTGTGGCCTTTGGCATTATGAACATTGACCCAGAAATGGCAATTCGGGTGACCAAGAATCTTCGCATTTGTAATGATTGCCATTCAGCATTAAAGTTTATCTCCCATCTCTACAGAAGAAAGATTATTGTTAGAGATGCAAATCGGTTTCATCATTTTGAAGGTGGTTCTTGCTCATGCAAGGATTATTGGTAAGCCAAACCACTGCACAGTTGAAACTAAGCAGATTTTTAAACTTTCCTAAACCTCATATCAATCCAGTTCAAATTCTTTAGCCCCAATTGTTGAACAATAATAGGAAAATTACAAGACACACTTTTAAAGCTTAGAAAGTAGAATTCTCCTGCAGTAACCTTCAAAATTTTCTTTTAACATCACCTATCATCTCGATCATAACACAACATATGCATAAACAATCACTTGACGCAAGGAAACATGTAAATTTTTGTGGTTAGTATCAATCTTTGTGAAGTAGGAAAGTACTTATGAGAACCTTTTCTTGTCAATCAATGTCGTAGAACTTGAGGGTGAGAGGCCTTGTGAGATTTGTTGCTTTTTGACGGGCAAAAGATTGAACGGCAGATTTGTTGACTGTGGTTGATACAAACAGAGCAACTTGTTAGTTACATCTATAATTAAGGAAGATGAATTGAACTATTTACTCGCTGATAAGGATTCGTTTTATTATATGCAAGGTATTCCTTAACAACTTATGATTCAACTGATAGTTTAAGTAAACTGATTGGCATTTATGTTTTAGGAACAAAAATTCAAAAGCACTTATTTTATTTTCGCATAGTTGTTTACTTCTGGAAATAAAAAGTTACAACAGAAATATCATAGTAAAACGTGGTTGACTGATATATTCTAGAACAATTTTTGGACAAACAAATTTTTTAAATATTATTTTCTATCGAAATGTCAACAAAACTCACTTTTGCAGCACATTAACTTGGAAGTGAAAAAACCAATCAAAGCACCAAACGACGTTATCAACTGGCAATTCGTGTCAGTATCAGATCGTCTGAAAACAAGCCGACAAGACAGACAAGAATGAGAGATGGGTTTCAGGGATAACACCAGAAACGTGGGTTAAGTTCAGACTTCGCAACCTAACATATACAAGTACTTAAAAGCATCGCATCTTTCAATTCTTTTGCTTAAGTTCCGTGCGGGTCTTGTGCTCCTAATTTTCATGTAGAGTTAAAGTAGACTTTTGGCATGTAATTGCAGCCAAACTTATTATTAATAAAATAAAAAAAAGAACGTGGCTTTGACACTCCATTCTTTCCTTCCTTCCTTTGGCTTCCTCTCTCTTTCGTTTCTACAAGAAAAGTCTCATTTTTTCTTTCCCGTTTTGCTCTAATAGAAACTTTAAAACAAAAAGAAGTAGATTGAAAGGATACCAAATTCCACATATTTCTTTCTTTCTTTCTCTTCTCTTTGGAAATTTGAACTTGTAATGGAGGTGTCAACCTGCTCACCTCTCTCTATCCACTCGCGCTGCCTCGTCACCGGCCACCAACAACCGTTGTCATGGTCGCCGCCACGTCATCATCTTCCATTACAATCTACCAATCCCATATCTTCTTTCTTTAATATTTCAGTCATTTCTCACAAAACCCACTTTTTGTTCTCCGGTAATAATAATAATAACAATAATCATGTCTGCACCAGAAAACGAAAGAAACTTGTTCCAATTTCTTCTGTTTTCGAGCGCTTCACCGAACGCGCGGTTAAGGCCGTTATTTTCTCTCAAAGAGAAGCCAAATCGTTTGGCAAAGACATGGTCTTTACGCAGCATTTGTTGCTGGGTCTGATAGCCGAAGATCGACACCCAGGTGGGTTCCTCGAATCCGGGATCAATATCGACATGGCTCGAGAAGCTGTTGGCGCTATCTGGCATGGTGGCGATGTGGAAGGAGGAGCTGTTCCGGTAGGTAAATATTCTTCAACAACGAATATGCCGTTTTCTATTAGTACAAAACGGGTTTTTGAGGCTGCAGTGGAGTATTCCAGGAGTAGAGGCTACAATTTCATTGCCCCGGAACATATTGCTCTTGGGTTGTTCTCTGTTGATGATGGCAGCGCAGGTCGAGTCCTCAAGAGGTACACTCTTTTGGGGTTTTGTTTTTTTGTTTTTGTTTTTTGAATCAAATCTTTCACATATTATCCTATGTAGTTTTATTCTTAATAGAATAGGGAAAAATTTGAACCATGAGGAACTTAGTGAAGTATATTTATTTTACGTCATTGATCATCTGTTGCATTGTTTTAGGTTAGGGGCAAATGTAAATCAGTTGGCAGCTGTGGCAGTCTCCAGGCTTCAAGGGGAGCTTGCTAAAGAAGGTAGAGAACCAACTTCGCCATCCAAAGGCACGCGTGAAAATTCCCTTTACGGAAAAGGAAACGCTTTGAGATCCTCTGAGAAAAAAGGTAGAGAAATTATCCTTCTTGTATATTTCTTTAGTTTCTTAATTACAAGAATGGAGTTAAATGCTTTGTGATTGACCTGTCTCTTTAGGGCAAAGCGCACTGGACCAATTCTGTGTGGATCTTACTGCTCGTGCTAGTGAAGGACTCATCGATCCAGTCATTGGCCGAGAGACTGAAGTTCAGAGAATGGTTCAGATTCTTTGCCGCAGAACCAAAAATAACCCTATTCTTCTTGGTGAAAGTGGGGTTGGAAAAACGGCCATTGCTGAAGGACTAGCAATTCGTATTGCACAGGCAGAAGTTCCACCGTTTCTGTTGGTGCGTGTTTTCATATATGATTGTATATTACTCTCATCTAGGTTTAGTTAAAATGTTTATGTGTTTCCTGGGGGTATTTTGCAAATTTCATCAGCTTTTTCATTCCATTCACAGACAAAACATATAATGTCCTTGGATATTGGATTACTGATGGCTGGTGCTAAGGAGAGAGGTGAACTAGAGGCACGTGTTACTAAATTAATAAGCGAAATACAAAAAGCAGGTGATGCATTTTTTGCTATTTTTACAGTCAAGAGTGGATTCCTTTTTCTGATCAGTCTTGATATGGTTGTATTGCAGGTGATATAATTCTTTTTATTGATGAGGTCCATACACTTGTTGGTTCTGGAACAGTTGGAAAAGGAAACAAGGGAACTGGTCTTGACATTGCTAATCTATTGAAGCCATCACTTGGGAGGGGTGAATTACAGGTGATTGTTTCACCTTTAATTGTGTTTTGCTTTAATGTGATCATATAATTGACACAAGAATACCTAATATATGAGAGTCTATTTACCTGAATATAAATGTAGTACATTTGGGCACAGTGAGAGCTGACTGAGAGACACAGGATTTATGCTGTCAACTTGTAGTTGTTGGGATTTTGGCTTTTTTTGAGTTGAGTCTGAATGATCTCCATTAATTTATTATTATTATAATTATTATTATTATTTTTTTTTGGGAAGATGGGGGAAGGTGGGGTGGCCGGGGCAGCAGTGTGTGTTCTGGTGTTTTTGGGGTTGAGGAATGCTCACATACAATGGAAAGAGAACACTGACTTCCTGGCTAACTGAATGTGGCAATTCTTAGTTTTTCCAAAACACAACTGTACTTGTCTGATAAAAGTTGCTATCTTGCTTTTGAAAGAGTTATCAGGTTTGGCAGTGGTGTCCTTAGCTTACCACTCTTTTAACATTTAATTTATTGTGTTATGAGTGATAATATTTTTGCTTGTTTACCCACTTATTTCTATGCATTTTGTAAGTGCTATAGCACAATTTGGTTACATCAATATTCCATTACTTGCAGTGTATTGCATCCACAACTCTAGATGAATACAGGACCCAATTTGAAAAGGATAAAGCATTAGCACGAAGATTTCAGCCTGTGTTGATTAATGAACCAAGTCAGGTAGTTTTCAGTATGCATTTCATATATCTTTATTCAATTTCCTAGTTATTTTGTTCTCCTTATTCTTATTTGGATATTGTTTGTGAATCATTTTAGGAGGATGCAATAAGGATACTGTTGGGTCTGCGTGAGAAATATGAGGCCCATCATAACTGCAGATTCACACTGGAAGCAATAAATGCTGCTGTGCACTTGTCAGCAAGATATATCGCTGATAGGTTTCTTCCTGATAAAGCCATTGATCTCATTGATGAGGCAGGGAGTAGAGCTCATATAGAGTCGTTTAAGAGGAAGAAGGACCAGCAATCTTGTATACTATCAAAGCAACCAGCTGATTATTGGCAAGAAATTAGGACTGTTCAGGCTATGCATGAAGTGGTAATGACATTGCCCCTTTGGTATATACTTGATTTTGTGATCTATTAATAACCTCTTTTTCATATATTTACCGTAATCAGGTCCAGGAAAGTGGGTTAAAATATGACGAAATTGCTAGCAGCAGGGATGGTTCTAGTGAAATTGTAGTGGATTCTTCTTTTCCTTCCACTTCAGATTATGATGAGTATGTTTTTTATCCCTAAATATGCGTATGAAGAATATAAGCAGTGGTATTCCTCTTGGCTTACTGTATGATTTCTAACTCTATTTCCTCTTGTAACTTTTGCCAGGCCTATTGTAGTGGGACCTGATGATATTGCAGCAGTTACTTCACTTTGGTCTGGGATCCCAGTTCAGCAGCTCACTGCTGATGAAAGAATGGTTCTTGTGGGTCTTGACAAACAGCTTAAAAAGCGAGTTGTTGGTCAAGATGAGGCTGTTGCTGCTATTTCTCGAGCCGTGAAGAGATCCAGGGTTGGCCTGAAGGATCCTGGGAGGCCCATTGCTGCAATGCTCTTTTGTGGTCCAACTGGGGTTGGAAAAACTGAGTTAACAAAAGCTTTGGCAGCATGCTATTTTGGGTCGGTAAGTTTCATGCAATAACTGTATTTCCCCCCTTCAAAATCTATACAAAACATTAAGGCACCTCAAAGTACAGAACATCCTAGTATTATAGAATGTGCAGATGTTAAAGCAGAGATAAGGTTTAATTCTAGTGGAAGATTTGAATTGCCACCGGAGAGCCAGCTGTCAAAAAACTTTCTTTCCAATAATCTGCATTGCAATCTGACCTTGTAAAGACCTTTGAGAAAAATACATCCTTATACCACCTTCACATTATTTTTAATGTGATATATTAAAACAGGGTAACGAATCTTTTTTTCTCTGTTGCCAAATTGAAACTAACTGTGATCCTTGAAAAGTCATGATTGGTTAGAATTGTGAGAATATAGAGGAAACTGAAGGAAGCATTTTTCTCAATTATACAATTGCATTCAGTTAAACATAACATATATGGGGGGCTAAGATATATTATGCCATACTCAACAACTGAGAATTTGATTGTTGACATCTAATTTTGATAATTTGGTTATCTTGGACACATAATTGTGGATTAACACTTGCCAAAATCTGTGTTTTTAGCGTCTTTTGACTGATGTCATGGGGTTTTATGAGCAATATAAATATATATATATATATATATATATATTTTTTACATTGACATGGTTCTTTTTGGTTGCTTTTCGGTTGACATTGTTATTGCAGGAGGCAGCCATGCTAAGATTGGACATGAGTGAATACATGGAGCGGCATACCGTTAGCAAATTGATAGGATCACCCCCAGGTTATGTTGGGTACGAAGAGGGAGGTTTGCTTACGGAAGCTATTAGAAGACGACCGTTTACGTTGTTATTGCTAGATGAAATAGAGAAAGCCCATCCAGATATATTCAACATCCTTCTCCAATTGTTTGAAGATGGACACCTAACAGATTCTCAGGTTTGTGCTTAGTATGTTGCCGTTGCAACCAAAAAATGCAAAAAGATTTGAATGAAATGATAGGCATTGGCTTTTAGCTCAAGACAGAAAATATGATTACAATTTAGCACTTCTAATAAAAAATTTCTCGATTTTATCAACTGTTATGGTCTCTTATGCAAGATGGGTTTCACAGGGTCGGAGAGTATCATTCAAAAATGCATTGATAGTGATGACTTCAAATGTGGGTTCTACTGCAATAGCGAAGGGTAGACGGGGCTCTATCGGTTTCGTGCTTGAAGATGATGAGGCAACCACATATGCTGGAATGAAAGCACTGGTGATGGAAGAACTCAAGACATATTTTCGTCCAGAGTTACTTAATCGGATAGATGAAGTGGTTGTATTTCAGTCCCTTCAAAAGGCTCAGGTTTGTCGCCTTTTGTTATTTTATAATAATAGCATTTTGAAGTAGAAACTTGATGTTAGTGACATAAAACTAGACTTCAAGCTGTCCAACAATTTGTTCATTTTCAGATGCTGGAGATTCTAAATATGATGCTGCAAGAGGTGAAGGCAAGGCTCATATCCCTGGGAATTGGCTTGGAGGTGTCTGAATCAGTCAAAGACCTCATATGTCAACAAGGCTATGATCAAACTTATGGTGCACGGTCACTTCGCAGGACAGTCACCTCAATCATTGAAGACCTACTCAGTGAAGCAATGCTTACTGGAAATTATAAGCCCGGTGACACCGCCTTTGTCGACTTGGATGCTTCTGGTAACCCGTTCGTCGCAAATCGATCGGATAAGAGTGTGCACTTGTCTGATACAACATCCATCTTCTAGTTGTTGTTCATTGTATAAGAAGAAAATTGGTGGTGTATTCTTATACATGTACATAATACGGCAGTTTTGTCTGTATGTAGTTCAAAGGTGATACCATTAATTAAGTTGTATATAACCGAACCTCATGATTGAGTTGAAAATTCAACCGTTAATAATAAAACTATGCTCAATTCTTATTAATCAACAGAAACAAAAAATATGGAAGTTCCACGCTGAACCGATACATTTTTTACCGCATGGAAATAATGAGATATTTTTTATATTTAAATATATGAGTTGGGTTAGTCTAATAAAAATTTTTATATTCAAGCCTACCATACCAATATAGATTAATAGCTAATATTATGAGATAATTTTGACGAAGGTCCTATTTTTAGGGATTTTTCCAAAATTAATTAATTTTTGCAAAAATTATTATTTTAAAAGAGATTTTTACAATTTTTTTAATGATAATTTAAAATTAAATAAGAGCAGTTTGACTCGTATTTAGATGTATTTATATTTAAAAATAAAATTAATATTACGATAAAAATCTTGGTTTTGGCTATGTGCTGAGTGCTGCCGGGAAATCTCGAGTTTGAGAGACTCAAAATCAATGGCGGATGAGTTAATGAAATCCGTTAACGAACTCAGCGCCCTTGCAGCCGCCATACAAGTCTTTGACCACCGATTCCAAGACTTACAGAACCATCTCCGTTTCATCCAAAGCACAATCGACGCCAAATTTTACCGGCATACATCACCCGAACAATTAGAATTGTCGACACCGGTTTTTCCTGAAACGACGTCGTATCAAACTCAAATTCCACCAACTGAAACGATGACGACGAAGAAGATAATGAATCCCACTCAACCGTCGCCGCGTTCCGAGCTCCACTATCTCTGCAAGATGATGTCTAGCCGCGGCCTCAGGAAATACGTCGTCACGCACTTATCCGACTCTCAAAGTCTCCGCCGAGACGCAACTTCGGCGCTGAAATCGGCGCCGAACCCAGCGAAACTCGTGCTGGAATGTGTCGGTAGGTTCTTTGTACAAGGCCGCAAGGCGTACACCACGGACTCTCCCATGACTACTTCTCGCGAGGCTTCGGTTCTCGTCTTGGAGTTCTTCCTGAAACTGATTGCCGAGAGCGCCGGCAAGAGGGAGATTGAGATTGAAAAATCGGTCAAACAGGAGGCCGATAAGGACGCAATTGCCTGGCGGAAGAGACTGATCAGTGAAGGAGGTGTGCATAAAGCTTGTGAGATTGATGCCAGAGGCTTACTTATGTTTATCGCCTGTTTTGGGATTCCTAAAGATTTCGAAAACGATGACGTTAGGGATTTGATTAGGTCTAGTGACTTAACGGAGATTGGTAATTTGCTTAAAGGGTCAAGACCTCTTTTTGCGAGGATTCCAGGTCCGTTCTCGTTAGCAAACTTGCTTTGCATTTTGTGGTACTAAGTATTTTATGTTGTTCTTTGTTTAGTTTCTGGTTTACTTTGTTTAATTGTAGAATGATCACTCATCCTAACATGAAGAATAACTTCAAAGAGTAATACTGTTTTCATTCCCAAGTTGTTTATTTCAGTTTGTGCTCTTAGTTTGTAAGTGTAGGATTGCTTATAGTTTCATCATACGAAAAAGTTGGTTATATATGATGATTTTTTGAGAAATATGATTCAGGAATATTAAGAATTGAGGAGATAATCAGTTTTTCATTTAGAAGATTAAGGGCAGTGAAGAAGCAGCGGTAGATAGATTGATAGATACTTCAGTACTTCACTGAACTCCTATCAGTGGTCTTTATGGTTAAATCTATAAGAGCATATATTTATCAATTTTAGCAGCATATTAGGTGCAGTAGTTTCTTATCTCATTCAGCATTTCATTTGTTTTAACACACGGGAGGTGGGTCAAATATTTTGATCATTTTTCTTCGTATGCAATGTAATAATTTTTATGACAGATATCGTAGACAGTATGACAAAGAAGGGAATGCATGTTGAAGCTGTTGAAATTGTGTATAATTTTGGGATTGAGGATAAGTTCTCTCCTCATAAACTTTTGACTTCATTCTTACGAGCATCTAAGGAAGCATGGAGGAGAAATAAACGAGATGCACCACTTCCACTGGTATTGACCTGGCCTATCCTATGGCTTCTATAGAGTACTATAATATTTTTATTTTTATGATTTTGGTGAACTATGCATTTTTTTTTTAATTCTGTTTCACAGAAAGAAGCAAATGAAAAGCACTTAGTTTCTCTGAAATCTGTAATCAAGTGTTTGGAAGATAGGAATATTGATCCTGCAAAGCTGCTTCCTGGATGGCAAATCAAAGAACAAATAGTCAAGTTGGAGAAAGATATTACTGAACTGAATAAACAATTAACAGACAATAATATGATGCCGAAGAGAAAAGTCGGTGATATTGACTCCTTCAATAACTTGAACATTAAAGAAGCAAAACGTTCGCGGTTTATGGCTAATGGATCATCCTTGATGTCATCACCCAATGTCATTGGGTTGCATAATCCAAGGCCTGCTAATTATGCAGATAGAAAGAGCTCACATGATAGTTTGATGCCAAATTTATCGGATGGTGGTTTCTCTGGTTTTGTCAATGGTCATTTTGCTGCTGCTGATTCATCACATGGATACAGTGCTGGGCCTGTGCTCGATGGTCTTGACGCTGCAGTGCAAGGTGGGGGCAGTGTGCATGCAGGTGCAAATGAAGTTGGCATGTCTGCTTCAAGTGGTGGCCTCCTCACAAGTTCATTCTCTGGTATACATGAGGAGGTGTTAGTAGACAAGGGTGCGCCAAGGATGTATGGCAATGCTTCACCATATGGATGGCAGAGGGTTAGGGATGCAGCTTATGATGACAGGGTAGTTGGGCAAAGCTTTGTTGGACAACCTGCAGCCATCGGGGTTGATGGCATATATAAGCTGTCATCACATTTTCCAGGTCTGCTAGACCCTACATCTATTACTGTTGGTAATCAGAAGTCATCCTCTGATTTGTATAGTTTTGCTGATGCTGTAGTGTAGCAGGAGTTGTATACAATCAGTAGTTTTACATGTATAAAGTAAATCCCGAAGGCCTGGATGTGGCAATCTGTTATTTTCTGAGTCTTATAGTTTAGTTGGTGGATTAGGTAAATTTTTTGTTCTAACAAGGGGAGCTGATTACAATTCTCAGATTTTTCTATTACATCGAGTAATAATTCATGCTTGTCTCACTTTTCATCTGCCACGACCATCTCAGTTGTTATAGCAGACAAGAAGCTACTTAAAAACAGAATTTATAATGCCCATCTAAACCAAGTGGGACATTTTCTTGACATGCCAAAGCTTGTTATAAGCTTGATAGGTAAGCTAGTCATCTATAAACAAAATGAAAGTGCGCCAAGAGAACCATGCCTAAAGAATGTTTATAAATAATATGTTACTGTTAAACATACTAGACTACACATTCTAATGCGGCATTTTATAGACGATGCCCGAAATGGATGGTCAAGAAATCCATTCTATCTCCTAATTTGGTAGAAAGTACAGGATTTCTTCTATCTTTATTCTTCTCTTAAAAACATAGAGAGGAGATGTCACCACCTTGTAAATAACACAAACGATGAAGGTTAAGGGCAAGGCTGCTGTGATTCCATTAAGTCTGATCGGATTAATTATAGCAATCTCGGAATGTTTGTGTCATGGCGAATTACAGGTTGGATTTTACCGAGGAAAATGTGGGCTACAAGATGTTGAGGCCATAGTGGCCGGCGTTGTCACACCAAGGTTTATCAGAGATCCCACCATTGTGGCTGCACTCTTGCGCTTGCAGTATCACGACTGCTTTGTAAATGTAAGCTTCCGTTTCCCTCAAATTCTTCCATAATTTTTTTTTTTAAAAAGAACATAAAGAAAAATAATACTAATTTTCATAACTGATCATTTATTGGTGGCTCATGGTGCATAATCTTTATTAGATCATATATAGTTCTAGTGTGCGAGTCATGCTGCTATCATCAGGTAAGTTATATCACCAAAATTGATGTTGACATGCATGAGTTGAAAGTATATTTACATGTCAATAACTAATCTGATATATACTTGTGGGAATTGATGATGATGAAAAAGGGGTGTGACGCATCAATTCTAGTGGATGGCAGAAGTAGTGAGAAAACAGCAGCTCCAAATCAGAGCATAAGAGGTTTTGATATTATAGACGAAGCAAAAGCTGCTGTTGAAAAAGCTTGCCCTGGAGTTGTCTCTTGTGCTGATCTCATTGTTATTGCTGCCAGAGATGCTGTTTTCCTGGTAACGATCACTCTCTTTCCCGTGTGCCTATGCTATGAAATCAACTCAATATTATTTATTTATTGATCATGATTGTGATGACAACCGATGAACTGTAGAGTTTAGGAGGAAGATATGATGTGCAAACAGGAAGACGAGATGGTTTAGTCTCCGAAGCTCAAAATGTAACTCGCCTTCTCCCATCTCCTTCAGCATCAGTCTCTCAGTCCATCCCTGCGTTTGCTAGAAAAGGGCTCACTCCTACTGACATGGTTCTTCTTTTAGGTGAGTAACTCTTATACCCACTTCATATATGTCACATTGTTTTAAGATCATACAATCATATAATATATTTTATGTATTTCGAATATAGGTGCTCATTCGGTTGGTGTAGCACATTGCTCACTCTTCAAAGATCGTCTCTACAATTTCAGAAACACAGGCAGACCTGATCCAACCATGGATCCTTTCCTAGTTAATCGGCTGCGAGTAAGGTGCCCTCAAAATGCAATAACAAACAACATAGTAAACCTTGATCAGGGTCCACTTCCATCCATGGACAACTCATACTATCAACAGTTAATGTTAAGGAGAGGTATTCTCTCTATTGATCAAGAGTTAGCATCACACCCATTAACATCGCAAGCAGTGAAGAGCTTAGCCAGAGGCCTTGACTTCCCCGCCAGGTTTGGCGCTGCCATGGTCAAAATGGGTGCCATTGATGTTCTTACTGGCATGCAAGGAGAGATTAGAAGATCTTGTAGAGCCTTTAATAGATAGACCTCCACAGCACTCACCTACTTTAAACTTACTAGAATATACAGACAGGTTAATTTTGTGTCTTTTTCTGCTTAAAAATATAACAAAGTGTATGCATGGATTGTGGCAATTTCACTTCTGGGTACTTCATTGTACGAAATAACCATTGAAAAGCATAAATGGATATTTAAAGATTGGAATAGCTAATGGATGCTATATTATAAGCTAAGATCTCAATTTAGCCATTTTGGATAATTAAGAAAAATAAAAATGGATTAAAAAAAAGAATGCATAAAATGTACAATAAAAAAGAAATTCAATTGACTCAGCTTGTTATAAAAAGAAAACTCTAGATAGTTTGAGCTTCTACATAAAAGTTTGTAATTCTTGAATGATTATTAGTTGAAATTACGTTTTTTATATTAATTGTTTGTAAAGTTTTGATTCTTATATGTATTATTTAATAGATGTTTGATACTTTGTAACTTAAAAATTTGACAAAATAGAGCCAAAATTTTCCATGTCTATTTATTTTAATGACATCAATTTATAAAATTATTAGGTTGGTAATATTAGATAATATTTTTTCCATTATTTGTAATGTTTCTATAAATTAATTAGATTGATACTTCTTAATGAATTAGATATTATGTAAATCAAATCTAATATCCCAACCCATTATTCAAAGTATCATTTTTTATGTTGTGAAATATGTGAAACATATTTACGTATCACATTATTTTCATTATCTCCATATATAAGTGTACAAAAATCATATTATTTGGTATATAAAATTAGTAATAGTATTTTAGAAATACCAATTATAATAAAAAAATAAAAAGAGTATATTATATATTATTAATCATATTTTTTTCTAATAATTTCATGTGATATTCTATCATTAATCAAATTCAATTAAAAAATATACTTTTTTTAAGGGAAAAAGAATAGAAAAGGGAATTCTCCATTTCTCCTTATTACTTTTTCAAGTAATAAAATTTTTTAAATTCGGGCTAATTCGGAAGCAGTGTATACTAACCCGACCCGAACTCAAACGTTATAAATAGGACGTTTTGGTGGGAGAGTATGCCGTTACTCGATTCAAAAGTAAAACAAGAATTTCAACTCGAGTTTTTGGTTTGTGTCTCTCCATGGATCCTCAAGCTTTCAAACTTTGGAGACTCCTTGAAACAGATTGGTACTCTCCTCGAAGGCTCCTCAGTAGCCCCGTCGATTACGACTTTACGGTGAAGAGAAGAACCCTGCTGTCTTTCTTTTGTTTTTCTCTTCTTGAATTTCTTTACAAGAACGTTTTCAGTTTTCTGTTTTTCTAAATTGTTTTATTGTTTTCTTGTTGATTGGCTATTTGGGTTTGTGTGAAAAGGGTGACCGCTTCATACCCAACAGAAGTTTGATGAATCTTGATCAAGCTCATGCTTTGTTGACCAACAAAACAACTAAGGTTTACGATAACCCTAAGTTCAGTGTAAGTTTCTTCTTTTTGATTCATCATAAAAAAATTTTCTTTTTTTGATATCTGCAGCGCAAATTCTTACCCTAATGTACACCTTTAACATAATTCTAATTAATTGTTTTGAGGAACAAATCTGTTGTTCTTGGTCATAGGTATTTCTGTAAGTTAAGAAATTGATTAATTTTGATTGTGTTAGGCTTTCTAGGTTGTGAATTAAGAATGTGTTGAAATTTGTATTGGGAGTTGACATGTCGGTGGTTTATTTATTTAGTTTTTACTTTGTGTTAACAGGAAGCATACAGAAGGAAACTGTTAGAGAATCTGACTTTGGATTCAGAAGGGAGATCATTTAAGATGTTGGTATTCAGGGGACAACCAAAATCAAGTAGAAAGTCGTGTCGTCTTATTGATGAGATGAGAAGGGAAGATGCTGAGGCACTGAAGAATATTACCAAGCCAAATCAATATCGAGGCATGCCAAAGGTATATCTCAGTTTTGAAGCTCAATTATTAGTTAAAGCGATAATAGTAACAAGCAGCGGTGGTAGGCAACATGCTTTTTCTAGTTCTATGGCTTGCTTTTGGGCTTGGGATCTGGAAAGCAACGTAGTATTGTAGTGATGTAAGGGTGATGAATAGTTTAAATCTTGTTTAAATTTTGGGAAGTAGGTTATTATACTTTTTGAATACTTTTCTGTTTCAAATGTTTTCAAAACGATGATACATGTTGAGGGTTGACTACTGTTTAGGAATTCGGGAGTTGGATTAAGCATGCCTTGATTCTGGATCAAGTTTACTTTATTTTTAAAATAAATAGAAACAATGATAGCAGTCATACTAACTCATTAAGATTAGGAGCATCTGTACTCTGCATCTGGGTTTATGAGCTGTGTGCCTGATACGAACTTAATGCTGGTTTCTTAGAAATTTATTAATTATGGTGTTTGTAGAAAGAAGCTAGAATCTTGGATGCACCTAATTTAAGAAATGACTATTACTTGAACATCATGGATTGGGGGAAAAACAACATGCTCGCTGTTGCTTTGGGTCAAGTGCTGTATCTTTGGAACTCAAAGAATGGAAATGTACAACGGTTTTTGGAAGCTGTTGGTGAGAATAATTGCCCTACAAGCGTTGCCTGGTCACAGGATGCTAGATATTTGGTTGTTGGATATATGGGCTCCAAACTTGAGCTCTGGGATGCTGAGACTTCAAAACTTGTAAATCTCACCTCTTTCTCTGTCTCTGCCTTTCATGATCAATCAATTGTTCTAGACTCTTAATGGGTTAATTCTAAGCACAACATTGTTCTTCTGATTCAGGTCAGAAACCTAGATGGTCATGGCAGAAGAGTGACAACTGTATCATGGAACCATCGGAATGATCACCATTTAACATCAGGAGGCCTAGACAAGTCCATAATCAATCATGATGGTATTTGAATTAGGTCATCTCTTTCAGTAAAATCTTTATTTAATTCTTCTTTAGCTATTCTAATTACTAACCATCATTTAACCACGCATGTTCTCGTTGGAAGTTAGAGTGGCCAACAATGTGACATCTTGCATAAAAGCACACACTGAAGAAGTTTGTGGATTAAAATGGTCTAGTGAAGGCAATATGCTGGCAAGTGGTGGCAACGATAATCTCGTATACATATGGGAGCCCTCCAAAATGAGTTCATCCAATTTCTTGTTCAGATTTAATGAACATTGTGCTGCAGTCAAGGCCCTTGCATGGTGCCCTTATCAATTTAATGTACTTGCCTCTGGAGGTGGCACAGAAGATGGGTGCATTAAGCTATGGAATGTACAAAAAGGGACATGCGTATCTAGCATAAATACAAGAGCACAGGCAAGTGAAATAATTCTTCTTTCTATAAGTTTTTCATAGACTGAAACTAGAAATTATAAGTTTTTCATGTTACTGTCTGTATACTTGTCTGGTATTGGTTTTAGCCCTATTTATGGTAATTTGATATTACGTGTGCAGGTTTGTGGACTGGAGTGGAACAGGCATCACAAAGAGATACTGAGCGGCCATGGCTATAGTACAAGCGGGAATGAAGGCAAACTATGCCTGTGGAAGTACCCTTCCATGACAAAAGTTGGAGATATAAAGCCTCAAAGCTCCAGAATCCTTAACCTTTCCCAGGTTTGCCATCCAAGAGTTTAATTAGAATGGAATCAAGTAATTATTTAAAGAAGTGAATCTAACTGAAATCATTGTTTTGTAGAGCCCTGATGGCTTAACTGTGGTATCAGCTGGGGCAGACGAGACACTTAGTTTCTGGGAGATCTTTGGTCCACCATCCAATGAAGATTCAAATGGTTCATATCTTGATGGCCTTTTGTCCTTGAAGACATCCCCATTAAGATAATGAGAAAAGGAAAAGTTGCTTTGTTGCGAAGCTTTTTTCCTTCTATTTTTTTTTTTTTTTTTTTTGTATCTTATATAGTTGATTGTACATAAACCTGAGACCACAGTAGCTCATTTTACTTATTTGTGTCTAGCTAGGTCAGTGGATATACTGTAGTAGTTAACGCTACTGTAAAGGAAAATTCTCAATGAAATACAGAAGAGATACTAATGAAGAAAATAATTGTTCCTATTTCATTCCTGGCGCAAAAGATTGCTTTAACTACAGTTAATATTCCCACTTAGATTTGTACTAACAGAATATTTGTGAAAATAATGGCACTACAAGGTAAATCCCGGATGAAAGAGAAATTCTGGACCATGCCGCTCAAGCTGATTCCTCATGATATTTTGAACTACAAAGTGAAAGATAAGACAAAAGAACACAAAAATATCCTCTATACTCCCTATTACTGCAAAACAGTTCTGAATCAATCGGTCCCTGAGTCATCACCTTCACTGTCTAAGTACACTTCTACAGCTTCATCATCTCCACTTTTCTCCGCCTCCTCTTCTCTTCTCCTCATCTCTTCCTCCATTTCTCTCTCAATGGCTTGAGCCTTAGCAATTTCAAGTCTATGACCGACTGCTTCCCATGAAACAAGCTTGTCCATAAAATTTGATATAAAATCAGGTCGTCGATTCTGCAAGATAAAAAGGCAGCTGTTACTCTACCAAAGTTAGTGATAAATAAAATTTCACACAAAATTGAAATCTAATTGCATTTCTTATCAAGTGAAGTCTCACCTGAAAATCTAGGTAATAGGCATGCTGTTGAGACAAAACAAATACCATGGAAGAATTTGTAATCAGTTAATTAACATTATCACTTTCAGAGAGAAGTTTGTATGTTGACTTTATATTGTCAACTTGTAGAAATAGTAGAAGTGTTTACCTCCCAAACGTCAAGTGTAAGGAGAGGCTGCAAGAAATCAACAGCAGTATCAAAAATGTATAGTGAACAGTATCGCAAGAGAAATACAAAGTTTTCCTACCGGTGTAGTATGATAATACATATTTTTATATTAAACACGAAATAGAAAGCCTAGATTCAGTTCAAAAGTACTCACAAAATAATCCCAGACAAGTGGATTTACAGCATTGGGACTCTTCACCACTACAAGCTTTTTGTCCTCTTCTGATGGAAGAGGATTTACGGCGTTCTCAACATCAAGTCTATTTGCTTTGTCTAAGAAAACAAACAAGAGGAAGAAAATGTGAACACAACTTGCATTAAGTAAAAATAGAGCCCGGCAGGTTGGAAGGTCACTTACAAGCAAGCCAAGCCCAGCCAGAACCAAACTGTGTGGCAGCAGCTGACTTGAATTCCTGCAGAAATATTTCAAAAGAACCAAAATCTCTTTCAATCAATTCTAGAAGATCACCAGATGGCTTTCCTCCACCACCTGGTTTCATGGATTCCCAGAAGAACTGATGGTTCCAGGCCTGAAAACAAAGAAAAAAAACTACTAAATATGCCTGATACAAAAAGTTTCCGATCGTGTAGGAAAAATTCAATCTCTATATGACAATATCGGCATAGCATACCTGTGCAGCATTGTTGAAAGCTGGCAGCATGTCACCTTTGTTATATGAAACAATTACGATTTCTTCCAATGACATTCCATCCAGTTCGGTTCCTACAATTTGCTTGTTCAGGTTTTCTACATAAGCTCTGTGGTGCTTCCCCCAGTGATACTCCAGGGTCTCCCGACTCATATGCGGCTCCAGAGCATCCTGCCAGACACATATCCATCTCATAAGCACATCAACAAGATACTTGTTCCTCAGACAATCTCCCTTAGTTTTCCTTTTCTTTTACTTGAAGAACCCATAAAGCCGGATCAATGATACATATACTACTAGAATTAACGAAAACATAGACAACCCAGAAGACACCTGCAAGTTATATAACCCATACCAGATGGGTTCTATAAAATGTCAAACGATTATACGTCTTCCATGTGTGCATTACCCAATATAAAATTATCCAACAACTGATAGCAGACATGCAAGTCTTACCAGTGGATAAGGTGGGGGAGTCAGCTCAAATTTGGCGCAAATGGTAAAGGAGCCAGCTTTCCTCGTACATTTTCTCTGCATCATCTGATTATACCAACATTGCATTCTCAATATACTGACTAAAGCATTTTATCGAACATCATCTATACACTTTGAAATAAAACTAGACAACTAACCCCTCTGTTTCTCAATTGAAACTGCAATCCCGCAGTAGGCGTCCCTCCACCAATTCCTGTCATTAGATCAAAGTAAACCCATTAAAATTCATATCTTCAAAGAATATAAGAGTGCGCAGAAAATCAAAGAAACAGTGCCCAAGAACGGCTACCTTGACACGGCAACGATACCATGGGCCAAGTAGCCGATGCCATCATTTTTCTGTCTGTCTTTCCTCCACTTCCTAAATGTATTGTGCTGTACTGCTGAAGACTTTGCAGTACTAGATTTTTACGTACTAGGCTTTGGGTACTTCTGCCAATGTACGAAGTTTGCTGGGTACTACGCTCATGTAGTACACTAATTGTAGTACGCTTATGCAATGTCTTGAATAATCTAATGAAAGATGCCAATGCTGTGTCGCCATTATGCGTCCATCATGTCACCATCTTGAATTTAGTCTATTATTTTTAAGTTTGGTTGGGTTGCATAACCTATCTTATTACTAAAATTTAATCCTGAAAATTTTGATGCAACAACAATATCCAATATATAGACAAACACAGTTTCTTTTTACTGTAAACACAGTTTTTTTCCAGCAAAACACCAGCGCTTAATAACAGAGAATATCCGATAAAACGTTCAACATACTTGACAATGTCTAAATTTTTAACACTTGGATCCATTTTTTAAAAACATCACCAATCAAAATTTAAAAATCCTAATTCGACAATTGTTATATTAATTTTATATTCTTCTCAATCTGAACTGTGGTTGATGAACCGGTTAAAATGCTAGGTTTGTAGTACTTTTAATCTAAATTTGTGCATAATCAACAGAGAATTGGTTGGTTGAAATATATCCAGTCTTCTCATCCTTCCTGGATTTCCCATTATCACAAGTTGAGTAACGAATAATGAATAAATGTTCTCACAGTAACTTATCAGAAAATCAGTCAAAATTCAATAAGCAAAAGGTCCATTTAAAGTTGAGCAAGAATGGGAAAGAAAATTGTTGTTCTCATAAAATTGTCCCAACATCAGCTTTTGCTGTCATTAAGGGCTGAAAAAGACTTAATGAATCACTTCTTAGTTTCTTCAGGAAAGGCAGAAAATGGTCGTGCTATGCCCAAATTCTTTTTTTGGTAACAAGATCTGATGTTCTTATCTCATCTATTTTGGCAGCCACAATGAAGTCATTCATGCTCAAGCCTCCTGCATGTAAATGCAAACATGTTACAGGTTTGTACAGAACATATGCAAAATAACATGCTTAACTGCGGGTTGTTGGTAGTAATTAGCTGTTGAAAAGAAAACATATAATGCCACTAAACTCAGATACTGAAATTGGTGAATATTGGAAAATGGTAAATTTACCGATGGCAGAAGTCCATAGTTCAGCTCTAACTTGATTGGGTTGTTCCAAGTGGAGATTTGGGAAATGGCCTGCAGCTTCTGTAACCTTATATATCCTATTGATGAGTTCAACGCCGCATTTAAAATCTCTTAACTTCCATAAGCATTGTAATTTAAGTCCACCTTTTTCGTCCAAGAGTCTCCAGCCAACAACCTACAGACGCAAAAGAAATTTTCTCCTTAAAAGCAGAAGGCAAAACCAACTTCCTTAGATTAATTCTATCAACATTAAAGTTATCATGGGCATCCAAAAATTCTCTTATAGCTATGAAAAGGAAATCAAGACCAGGGATCATCATCTTTTCCTTTGTTTTCTAGAACATAGGACAGGAAACAATAAAGTGCTTACTAGTGCACAGAGCATTATTCAATCTCATTCCAGTACAAAATTTCAACCCAAACGTTGATGTAAATCATTACAGCAAAGAGCACAATACACAGGAATACAACCTAATGCAGGAGATTTGCTGCCAAAAGCAACTTGTTAAACATCACCCAGTTTCATAGATACTATTGACAATGGCTTTTACCTTGATAAATAGCGAGATTGTTCATTCACATAATCTACAGTGGAGAATACTATAAGGCAACATCTATTATAAGTGCTCGATAATATAACCCCACGAAAAATAAATATCCCAAAGTTTCAGCAAAAATGTGGAAAATATGCTCTGCCTGCAACAAAATTCTAAAACCAAGACTCCAAAGTTCGAAATTCTAGAATGCAATCAAAAGAGGATCTTTCAATTTTGCCATTGAAGCGGATAAATGGCTTCCTCAAGCACACTATTTCCACAGGTCAGTCTGAAATATGAAAACTGAAAACAAGAATTAATATCACAATTACCATTCACAAATCCAGAGTTAAAAAAAAAAAGTATCAAAACGTTTCAGAAATTAATTATGTACTAAAACATTATCAGAGAACAAATCTTTGCACACGGGATCTCCAGTTTTACAACCTTCAAAGCCTTACTTGTCAAAGACTAGTGTTAATGACTTAAAATCACACTGGCAGTGAAGTTTCACCTAACAGCCACAGACATAGCATGAATGTTAACACAATGAGAAAATACACACACATGGAAAGTGTAAAGTCACCTTCTTCAACAACTTCTGTGCATCATCCATCGACATGGGAATCTGCAGATGAGACACAGGTGAGCACTCTTGCTGCGCAAGAGAGAGCGCAGACAATTTTGGAATCAGTTTCTTGTGCTCAGTGTCAACATTTCCCAACACTTTATCTCCAAACCCACTTTCTATTTCTGCTGGAAAAGGGTCTCTGGCTCCAAAATCACCCAACATGTCACTGCCCAGAGCCTTAGTTGTTGTAGTTGCTGTTCTCAGTGAAAGTCGACTCTGAGAATGAACGGAGAGCAACTCGGTGAGCTGGTGGTGGTGACGTGGAGGAGAGAGGCGGGGAACGATCAGAGAAAAGGTGAGGTGAGTGGTGGTTGCCATGAGCTTGTTGTATGGGAGCTGAGAACAAGGAGGCTGTGTCTTGGCTTGATGGGCTTATCTGGTGGCAGAGGCGCTCTGATGTTGAACCGGTTTGTTTCCTCGTTTTGTAATAACTGGTGAACCGGTTTAAGGGCCACCGAAATCATTCGTGGTGGGCTTTTGCCACGTCATCTTTTAATATATTCCATAAAATTTCTGCCTTTTTCTTTTCTATTTTTGTTTTATAGATTAAGTGAAAGTCTTTGATCAAGTGGATACAAATTTCACTACCCAGCTGTGCATCTCTCCATTGCATTATCGAAAGCTTATCTTGACTAGTTTAGAGTCACTAACGCATACAAATTAACCACATAATTTCGTATAAGTGCGTGTATAAGAAGACATCGTTGGTTAAATTTATTGATAGAAATACATATTCAGGCAACATGTTTTGAGGACTGATACTAAACATGAGCTTCAGGAAATTGCTTTACTACTTAAAGGGAGAAGGGCTTTGAATAAACATCGAACGGTTCATTAGCAGTCAACTGCGGTTCCTGCATCAAACGCACAAAAGGGCAATAGTTGAGAGACAAAAGGGAGAGAAGACCATGTGTACGATTAAAATGATCATATTCACTATTCAGTTCTGATTTCTTCTAAGTTTACTCTCTTTAACTGTTGCAATCTTCACAAGCTACTTCTCCACCATGCTTGAATTTTTAATGTACCAATTTCCAGTCCATTAATAATTAATAATTATTTAGAAGTGATAAATTGACGAGAACTTCGTTACCAAAATCATCTTGAATTTAAACCCAACCTTATATATTTTAGATGCATAGTTCAATTTGCAAGTTTTGAATAACAATCGGCAGAAATGAGTATATGTACATATATACACATATATACCTGGGTCAACCCGCCACCAATGCTCCCTCCTGTCAAAAGTTTGGTGATAGATGTTATGAGACCGCCATCAATCTCGCTAGCTGTTTTACGAATGGTAAAGCGCATCGCATTTAGAATGTTCCCATATGTAGTTGCCTGTCCACGCTCAAATGCTTGGATGAAAGAGTAAGTCATCGCACCTGTTGGTGTGATCTTCGATAGAGCCTGTTCATAAAGCATCAGTTTGAATACCCTAATCGGCTAATCTCCATTCCAAACTAAAACATTAAACAGGGTATATATGTACTCTAGCTGAATTCGAAGCTTAAAATAAATGCCAAAGATTATACCGAAGTATCAACAGCTTCACAGCCTGCACTCAGAGAAATAGCCTCTCCACCGCTTGTCCCTTTCCACATACCTGATCGAGGACGATGGTCCTCCCATACATACTTCCCATGCCTACATTCTCAAAACAAAGCATGCGCAAGCACAAGATGAGCATTTGCATTGCACGGAAAACTATATCTAAAATGGGATTAAATAATACCATAAGAAGCTTTCTAAACCAAATTTCATAGCAACCTGTCCATTCTACAAAAAAATGGTAAATCTAGCACAGTTCCACTGTGACTAGCGTCTATAATTGCGTGGAGCTTGGCCCCTCTAGGAAGAGGCTTGACAATAGTTGCATTGATCTCGTTATCGACGATCATTCCTTGAGTTTCGAAATCCAGTGGACAAAGAGTTTCATCATATCCATCAACCTCATCACCATTGTAGTTCCTCTGCTGTGAACCGCGACCAGAATAATGGAACACCAGTGAATCTCCGGGTTGGCAACCTTGCACTAGCCAATACAATGCCATTCTCATGTTATATTTGGTAGGACGCTTGAAGGGATCGGTTTCCTCTTCTGCAAATTAATTTTAATTTCAGAAGGAAATGGGATCAGAGAAGCTGGTCAGCTTCAACTCAACAGTTAAAGAAACAACGTCAAACCTTATATTTGTTAATATTTTTTTTTAATATTTAGTAAATTTTTATATGTAAAACATGACGGAGTCAATATAAGTTACGAGTTTAACGAATGGTAGAGATAAAATTAATGAAAAATTTCTTCCTTGTTGTAGCAACCAGCCACTTTTGGTTCTGTCTTAGTAAATAAATGAATATAATAATCACCAGTAAGCATGAGAATCGAGGACTCAGGGAACTTAAACCGGTTGATTAACAAGTACTTAATACACTTAGCGTCATTGACACAACCCTTGAGCTCCTGCCTTGTGTTCTTATACAACAGCCCGACAATCAAGGCTCTTTTGCGCCCATGAGCGTTGGGTGGGGGGCCAGGCGGCGCGTGGTTGTAAGGAGAAGGAGCAGCAGCGGCAGTGGGAGGGTGTTGCTGGTTGTTGCCTGATCGAGTATCGGCGATACGGGTGATAGCGTGACAGATGGCGCAGCGGATTGACTGAGCCCCTGGTGGGAGATGCAGCGGGGTGCGGCAGTTTGAACAGTTTACAAGCATCAACATTGTGTATTGAGCTTGATAGTGAATTTTGATCACTCACAGTCACCGAGTGCTCAAACTCAAAGGTATTGAAAGCCATATATTGGTTTTAGAGAGAGTGCTAGTGAGTGAGGGAATGGAGAGGAATAGGATTCGAAACGTAAATGAATAGGATTTTTGAGGAAGGAGATTCTGGATTCGAAAAGTTGAAGGTTATTGAAGCTGGGGAATATATATTTCGGAAAGTGAGAGGGACCGGATTTTGATTTGTTTGTATATATGCGTATATGCATGAATTTATATCGCCATTGCAAAAATCTAAGAATCTAGCTAGCTGGGATTCCTTTAATTACAACTGTTTCCAATACATAAAATTTATTTGCATAATGTGTTTGTTTGTAAAAATTTGTATGGCGCGGCCGAGAGGGACAATGATCATAGAATATTCTAAGGCAGGAAAAGAGGTTTGCAAAGCCAAAAGATGCATATATGAATTGAACTCTTTTCACTAGTCATTTACATCTGAAATTAATTTATTTCTTCTTTGTCAAGTACAATTCAAGCCAAATTAACTTTAGAATTCCTCCAATGGCACACAATTAAACTTTCTTGCATGCATATGTACCTTGAAAATATCTCAAAACACACGCCATGCGTTGCTTTAATTGTTGGAAATAGTCTCTGAGTAGCCTCATCATCATATTAATAGAACTGTTTCAGAGAAATGAGAGGGAAATTATAATGAAATGGGCCATATGCATGATATCCGTCTCGTAGAACATCTCCTCTTATTCCGATATTAATAGGGAAGAGAGGAGGATAGAAAGAAGACATTACAAGTACAGAGTACTGGGAAAAATAGCTAGTGATAAAAGAGTTTTCTCAATATAACAATCCACGTTCAGGGAATGCGTTGTAAGTAAATATTGTTAATATATATTGCTTTCTTATAGGGAGAAAGGCTTCGCATACACATCGAATTGTTCATTAGCCGTCAACTGGGGCTCCTGCATCAACAATGTATACTGTTACTTCTGAGTTAATGAGTTGATCTAATTAACCATCTACAACCGCTTCCTATTTGAATTTAATTTACCATATTTAAGAAAAATGTAATGAAGGGAAGGCAAATAAATATGAGAAATTAATCAGCTATCGATCATAAGTACTAATGGATAAGATGATTGCCGATATAGAATATAAAATACCTGTCTGAACCTGCAACCGAGACTCATCACTCTTGACAAAACCTTTGTGAGAAGAGATTTTACGAGACTACGATCAAGCTGATCACTGTATGCTTTAAGAGTACTAGAACGAATCGCGTTTAGAAGGTCACCATATGTAGTTGCATTTCCATTCTCAATGGCATGGATAAAAGAGTATGTCATCACACCTGTTAATGTGACCTTTGATAGAGCCTGTCCAAGCATGCACAAAGCTACCTAATTAAATATCTTAATTAATATCCATAATTCTCAATTGAATCATGTGATTTTGTTAAAATTTTGTGGCTCATTTCTTAATTTAAATTGGCTTCTATAAGAAGTAGTATTTGTTTCTTCATATATTTTTATTTATGTTCTTATATTGCTTGAGCCACAATTATTTTTATTTTCCTTCAAATGGTATTAGAGTTTCAAGTTACGAATTGATGGAGATCTTTTTTCAAGTTTAACTATATATAGAAGAGATTAATTACAACGGTTTTATATTGTAGGTGGAGTGAATATTCTCAAAGTAATAATTTTGATAAATTTTTTATGATTATACTATTGCATAGTTACAATGATGATGAAAATGTTTTTCATTATATTTATCGTTTAGATGATAGATCAAAGTGAAGATTGTTAGGATCCTTTAACTTGTTTCTTAATTCAAGTTGACTTTTATAAGTAGTATTTTTTCTTCTTCATATATTTTTATTTGTGTTGTGTGTTGTTTGAATTGGAGAATTATTTTTATTTCCCTACAGGATTTACATCGTTAAATGAATAGAGATAGGCATGAATGATTAAGATTTTATACCGTGCTATCAACAGACATTTGATAATCATCACAGCCACTGAAGCAAATAGCGTCTCCACCGCTTGTCCCTTTCCACATTCTTGATTGAGGACGATGATCCTCCCATGCGTACCTCCCATATCTACATCCGCAAAACTTAAAAAGATAGCATACATGTAGAAGCCACTATGCGCGCTGTATAAATGGACAGATGGAGAGTAAAGTGAGATAGTAATGCAACTATTGACCAAAAAAGGGATACAAACCTGTCCATTCTACAGAGAAATGGTAAATCTAGGATAGTGCCACTATAACAAGCATCTATAATTGCGTGGAGCTTGGCCCCGCGAGGAAGAGGCTTGACAATAGTTACATTAATCTCATCATCCACAATCATTCCTTCAGTTTCAAAATCCACTGGACAAAGAGTTTCATCAAAGCCATCAACCTCATCACCAATGTTGTAGTTCGGCAGCTGCGAACCGTGACCCGAAAAATGGAACACCAGTGAGTCTCCGGGTTGACAACCTTGCATTAGCCAATACAATGCCAACCTCATGTTATTTTTGGTAGGAATCTTGTAGGGATCAGTTTCTTCTTCTGCATGCAAATTCATTTTCAGATCAGTCATTTCCACACTGGATAAGCAATTGTTGATAAAACTAGTCCTCAAAGAAAATTAAAATTTTCCCATGAGGTTTCTAGTGAGGCAAACATGAGCAGCCGCAAAGTTTGAGGCTCTGACTACTACAATGTATAATGATGTTCCACGATCTCTCTCTAAGTAGAATCAGGATCCTCAATTAAAATGGAATCCCTGTTTACGGGCAAAATTAAAAAAGGAAAAAAAAATGTTCACCAACTGAATGTGAAGTGAGATGTGTTGAAGTATATTCCCATCATTGTGTATATATTATGATGCTTCATGCCTAGAGATGGAAGAAAAGTCCCTTTAACAATGAATGGTCTTTCTGCTTTAAATCTCGTCCACCATCAGTGCGGTTGTTTCTCTTGTTATCAGCATCTCTCCTACTTTCATCCTGAACCTTTTAGGAATGACCATCTATAACAGTGTGTTATATACATAACCTTCAATATCTCGCAATTTGCTTAATTAACAATGGTAACTTTAAATTAATTTCCCTTCATCTCTCCAACACAACTTGAACTCATAAAAAGAAATTGGAACTACATATATAACTCATCAGATAAACAAATAATTACATACAAAAGAAGGAAAAATCCGCGAAAATTAAAACTTTTAACCTATATATATGTCTTCGATACTAATTAAAAGTTACCAGTGAGCATGAGAATTGAGGACTCAGGGAACTTAAACCGGTTAATCAACAAGTACTTCATGCAATTTGCGTCATTAATACAACTCATGAGCTCGTGCCTTGTGTTTCGATACGAAACGCCGACTATCAAGGCCCTTTTACGCCCCTGCACGTGGGGAAGGTGGCTGGAAGGAGCGTGGTTGTAAGGCGAAGGAGTAACAGCGGACGGTGGAGGAGGAGGGTAGAGGGAGTTGGAATATGTGTGCGGAGGAGGGGCGGATCGAGCATGTTGTCCGGAGGAGATGCGGGTGACAGCTTGGCAGACGGCGCAGCGGATTATCTGAGCTCCGGGAGGAAGCTGCAGCCGCGAGCGGCAGTTTGAACACTCTACAAGCAACAACATGGAGTGTGGCTAGCTTGGTTTGGAAAAATTGAGATAAAAAAAATCTGAGTTCCCAAACTTTAAACTTGAAAGTGTTTGTGCAGAGAAAGCTAACACTTTGAGAGAGAGAGAGAGAGAGATTGTTAGTGGAGCAATGGAGGGGAATTGGATTCTTAAGGATAGAGATTCGGAACGTAAATGAAGATTGAAGAGGAAGATTTTTTATCTCATACATACATTGCACTTGCATGTGCATGGAAAACAACTATTGGGATGCCTTCAGAATTAATACTGATTTCATAAAATTTCTTATACTGTAATAAACTAACATAAGTGAAGCTATTTTTGGACATCTTTTTTAGATCGGATATCGATGAATAATATGGTAATCTGGATTTAATGATAAGATAAAGCATCTAGATTAAAGAAAGATTTTTCTAAGTCATAACATTATCGCGTATTGTAATGAATCTAATCCTACAGTTCATTGATAATATCTATTTATTATTAGAATATTTTCAATGTTCATAAATCTTTGAGAGATGCTTGAGGTGACCCGTTTCCAGTTGTAGGTGTCATTTTCCGTATCCATTTCAAAAATGTAAATTTTATTTTATGAAAACTCGAGACCTTCAACCCAAAATTTTGGAACTTTTCCTTGGTGGTAAAAAACATAGCCACTTGGATTTGGAATTTTACATGGTTTGATTTGGAATCCACTTAAACGAAACCGTATCTTGACGAACCGCAAAAATGAGTTTAAAGACTTAATTGTTAGTTTCATTGTACACATGGGAAGAAACCTATAGTAAGCAGCGTCTGCAATAAGGATTAATAAATAAATAGACTTAATAAGTATATGATTTCATTAACTAATAAGAATGAATAAATAAACTTGTTTTCTTAAAAAATGGTAAATAATAATAAAAAAAAAAGTAATCATTCATGACCCACATACCAGGGCTTCTTGTATACGATAAAATGTTCTTTGAATTCTCAAAACTGTTTGTCAGGTACCATTAGAAATGAGCCATTTATATAAATCTGTTCTCTCTGAAGCAGAAGAGCAAAGGAAAACATTAACAATCAACAGCTCTTCCCTTATCACCAGAATAGGGAAAGGGAAGAAAGATAAAAGACTATATAAGTACAGAATATAGGACAAATAGAAAAATTAGAATTAAGTTTTCATAATAACTGTACACATCTAGGGGAACATGCTTGAAACAGATCATGAGCCTGATGTCAAATGTATTTTGCTTCACTTGTTACAGGGAGAAAGGCTTGGTATACACATCAAATGGTTCATTAGCTGTCAACTGAGGTTCCTGTATCAATCAAGCACAAGGGATGAATTCAGAGATGATAGAATCAGGCATATCTACGTATATACACAAACATAACAAGAATAGCAACAGATTTTTTAAGTGACCCAATGTATATAAGATGCAGTGAACTTAAAATCCCAAATTGTCAAAAGAGTAGCAACAGCTTAGTAATTTTCAGATTAATCCATTTGTACACACTACACAGACTCCAGAAGTGAATTTCCAGTTCTGAAAGCACCCAAGAGCTCATGGATAGCAGCATATAACATTTTCTTCTAATTCCGAATTTCATTTCACCATTTTATATCTCCTTAACTGCTGCACCATTTACTACTCCTATATCTTTGCTTCAGTTCTCACATAAACTTTCCCAAGAACAGAAAATAGATGCTCTTTATTAAAAAAAAAAAAAAATCATAATCATAAAATAAAAAAGATGATGAAGTAGAAGGCACATCTTGCAGTTGTTGTACATTTAGAGGTACTATAGGGCCAAAGATTTTTGATGCAGAAGGAATAAAATGCAAAACATCCCTGTGGAGCTCTATTTTCACATCCTCCTATTCCATCATTTTATTTTGTTGTTTTAGAATTTGAAGTGCGTAAGGTGTGTTTAAGAGTTGCACTCCAACAATTTAGAGTACTTCTAACTCTATGGGTAGAGTTGATTGGCTCTTTCCAAATTCATCAAAGGCAAATCATCCATTTATATATATATATATACATACATACCATATTGAGATCTACGTATAAAGATACAACTCATACAACTAGGCATGTCCTGTCACCATGTGTTAAACAACTGCATTATCCTGATACCATCATTGTGCCACTAGAAAATTTGAATTTGATAGAATGCTTTTGACTCAACATCCTATGTACCACTTTATTATTATCCTTTTTCTTCTTTTCTTACCTCCTAATACAGTTAATAAACAGTCATAAGCCATATCCACAACAATTGACAGTGACGATAAACATACACACCTGTCTCAACCCACCACCAGCACTGCCTCCTGTCAAAAGCATGGTGATTAGAGATGTTACAATACCACCATCAATCTCACTGTCTGTTTGACGAATGGTAGACCGCATTGCATTTAGAATGTTCCCATATGTAGCTCCATGTCCACGCTCAATGGCTTGGATGAAAGAATAAGTCATCGCACCCGTTGAAGTGATCCTTGAGAGAGCCTGTCCATAAACCATAGTTTGAATACCCTAATCTCTATTCTCAACTAACAAGCAATTTCCCATATTTTAAGCAAATGAAATGGTTGACAACAATGCCTAAGATTTTACCGAAGTATCAGCAGACGTTTGATTATCATCACAGCCACTGAAGGATATAGCCTCTCCACCACTTGTCCCTTTCCACATTCCTGATCGAGGTCGATGGTCCTCCCATATGTACTTTCCATGTCTACAGTATCAGAAGAAATCATGTATAAACCAAGATGTGCATCATATGACAGGAGTAAAATGGAACCATATTCCATTAAAAGCTTGCTCGGCCATATATATATATATATATTCTTTTTTCTTTTTTCTTTTGGAAGGGGAATGGTGGCTACATTCATCTGATCCTCTAATCTAAACTTACATTAAACTGAGAGTAACAAAAAGGGGACTAACCTGTCCATTCTACATAGAAATGGTAAATCTAACACAGTTCCACTATGGCAAGCATCTATAATTGCATGGAGCTTGGCCCCGCGAGGAAGAGGCTTCACAATCATTGCATTGATCTCATCATCAATAATCATTCCTTGAGTTTCGAAATCCAGTGGACAAAGAGTTTCATCATATCCATCAACCTCATCACCGTTGTAGTTCCTCTGCTGTGAACCATGACCAGAATAATGAAACACCAGAGAATCTCCGGATTGACAACCTTGCATAAGCCAATAGAATGCCATTCTCATGTTATATTTGGTAGGACGTTTGTGGGGATCCATTTCATCTTCTGCAAAATAAATTTCAGATCAGACAAGTCAGCCTCAACAATTGTACAAACAAGGTTAAACCTGTTCTCACTATGATGAATCAGGTTAAATCTGCATCACTACATACTAAATACCACAAACCGATGTCCTCACTCCCATAGTTAATAAGAAATAGTTGATGAGCACTAGTGTATTTCGTCAAAGTATTTTCTCTCAAGAGGTTTTTACCGAGACAAACATGAGCAGCCACAAAGTTTGAGGCCCAAAAAACTGCAACTCATAATGATACGTAGTGTACACCATCCAAGGTAAAAAAGCTAGTTGCATTATCTTAAAACAGAATTCCTATTACAGGGCTAAACAAAAATGCTCTCTCACTCCATGTGTAGTGATAGGTTAAAGCATATTCCCATTGATCATATGTTATTGATGCTTAGAAATAAAAGAAAAGTTCTTTTAACAGTGAATTGGTCCATATTTCCTGATTTAGTTTCTTGCCAACCACCATTGTGACTTTTTTTATGTTGCCAGCATCTTTCCTCGTTGTTTCCAGAAAATTATTCTCATGGTCAGGAATCCTAGATATATTCCAACTTAACAACAATTCACTACTAAGTCCTAAAAAAAGCATTACATAAATTACCAAATCATGATCAAGTACGTTGCAATTTGATTAAAAAAACACATCATGATGCATTTTTGCATGCATAACCTCCAAGATCTCAATCAAACCATTTTCAAGCATAAAAGTAAAATTTCACATTAATAAATAATCTAGAACCCAAATTAGCCTTGATCTCAACTTAATCAAAAGATTTTCTGCAGAAACTAGGCTAATAAAACAAATTTAGAACTATATAATTCATCAGCTAATCGAAATTAAAACTTTTATTTAACCCATAATTGATCAATTAGAGAAAATTAATAATAAAAATTACCAGTAAGCATGATAATTGAGGACTCTGGGAACTTAAAGCGGTTGATCAACAAGTACTTCATACATTTAGCGTCGTTAATACAACCCTTGAGCTCGTGCCTGGTGTTCCTATACGAAACGCCAACTATCAAAGCGCGTTTACGTCCCTGCGCGTGGGGAGGTGGGCCAGGAGGCGCGTGGTTGTAAGGGGAGGGAGCAGAGGAGGAGGGAGGAGGAGGGTATTGTGGTTGGTAGTGGGGGTTGTAGGGGGAGTGGGAAGAGGGAGGAGGAGGAGCGAATGATCGAGGATCGGCGATGTGGGTGACGGCGTGGCAAATGGCGCAGCGGATGGACTTGGCCCCAGGCGGAAGCTGCAGCGGGGTGCGGCAGCTGGAACAGTTAACGAGCATTAACGTTGCCATTGGCTGGGTTGGAAGAGAGAATTGAAATGAATGAATGAAAGAATAGAATAGAATAGAAAAGAGGCGTTTGTTTGTTCGTTCGTTCGTTCGTTTGTTTATTAAAGCAAAGCAGATGTGTTTGAGTACGTCAACGTTTTGCAACGGAGATGGAAGGAAGGTGATTGGAAAGAGATTGAAGAAGAAGGCTGTTTGACTTTGATTGCATCCACTTTCAGCTGATAATTACGAGACGCGTCTTCAACTGATAAATTATCAAAGGCATGGTTGTGTTAACTATCGTATTTTTTAATCAGGATCACTCAAATATTTCTAAAAATTTACCAATTACACCTCAAATTAATAAAATCCATTAGTTTCGGTTAATTTAGTGGGATATTATATTTACAATTACTATATTACCCCTAATTTCAATACTTAATAAAAGTAAAATAAAAACCAATATAACTAATAAAATAATTAAATAGCCCTAACATAATCTCTAACTCAATTCATTTTAGCCCAATTTTACTCCAATTTAACACAATATGACCATGTTTTGAGTTTAAATTTCCAAAATCTTTTAATAAACACTTAAACAAAATTTGAAGATGCACAACTAGTAGTAAAGGAAGCAAACTATTGGGGTCTCTATCTTACATTTTGAAAGATAGGGATGACTTTTACTTAGGGCATACATTGAGAGTATCCATCTATTTATCATTTTTAAAAACCAAGAGATGAATGAGATCAAGGTTAAGATGGTGGTTAATTTCTTAAAATTTTTGGTATCACCCACCTGTGTTTACTATCACCAACTATCTCTATCAATTTTTCTACACACTTGTGAGTGAGAAGAGACAAAGATTGAGAATTTGAGATGGTGGTCCAATCCATTTTTTCCATTTTTATCTATATTTTCTTCAATCTCTCATTCTCTTTCACCAAGTAAACTAATTTAGTACCTGTATAAACAAATGGTGGTTGCTAGATTGGTGATGATCACTTGATGGATGTAACTTGAGACGGCGTTAAGAAAGAGGCCTTGTGGGAGACCAAGTGCAATAGTTGATATCCACCCGATAATTTCTAATCTATACGAAAGACCAAGTGTGAGAAAGAATTTAAAATTCATGTAAAAGTAAAAGTAGTTTTAACACATGTAAACATGTCTAATGATTCTTCCATCGATAATTGATAATTTCTAATCTATACGAAAGACCAAGTGTGAGAAAGAATTTAAAATTTATTAATTAAAAATCGATGTAACCTTATACTAATAATACACGTTTTCAATTATCGATGAAAGAATCATTAGACATGTTTGCATGTGTTAAAACTACTTTTACTTAATAATTCAATGATTTGCGTACCATCTAATATGTAGAATCAGATTCTTAATTAGCTTCTACGTTTATCAAAAGACATACATAAAATATACACAAATATGTATGTGGTTTCAGAAAAATCAGTATAAAGGGTCTTTCACATTAGACCATGTTGATAATATCAATAATAATAAGTTTTATATAAGTTTATAATATTTCTAAGATTATTCCAATGTGTTATGATTGGTTAACACATGGACTCGTACAAACGAAATATTATTGTATTCTTGATTCGTCGTTGGCTGGAGGAGACAACTTTTGAAGATTAAAAAGGCGCAGCTTTGGTATGGGAATGTTGACCTTTTGTTGACGTTCAAGAATAAAAAAAGTGTTAAATATGCAACCAAAGAGTGATTCAAAGGGGTTAATCCAACTTGCGTAACAAGAAGTGGAGAATTAGAGAAATAAATAGAAGAAAGGTTGAATAGTTAAATACACTTTTGTTGGTGGATCAAGAGGGAACCCAGAAGGATCACCAAAGAGATAATGTTGTTTTAAGTTCTTTTAATTTGTGCCATTTGTCAGTAGCAATAGGAATAAAATTAATTGAATTAGATGTTAAATAATTTATTACACCAATAAAGTGGTTAACATCTCTCTTCCACTTTATATTATAAAGAGCAGGAGAAATTGAACATCCGGCCTAAGCGGTTACTACTCGACACCCTTCTATCCCGAGCAGTTTTAGAAGCTGAGATAAGTGCTGAAAAATCGATTAGAGTTTTGGATGAGGAAGTAGCCATTCATCCCCATTAATGTAGCTAAGCTTGATGAAGCGTTTGACCTCTTCGTCACTCAGCTGCTTGGTGAATTTAGCCCTCTCATCTGGGTCTGCCCCTGGTCCTGAGTTCTTGTATTCTGCATAGTAAACATTACTGATGGAAACGAATTCCACAAAGACACATAAATATTAATACCTCTTTAATTAGTGTCATAAAAAGATTAAAAAAAAAAAAAAAGAAGAAGAAGAAGTTAAAAAGCTTACTCGGCATTCCCAGATTTGAAGATGTCACTCCACCCATCAGGATGGATGACGTCGCTCATCTCGGTGTAGGCATACACCACTTGGGCACGATCCTTCCAATGTCTGGCTAAATATGTTTCGTTCCCAGAGCCAACTATCTTGCAATGCACAAACGAGAATCCGCTGTAATCAGATGAATTCTCTTTTGCATGTGCCGCTATCACTGTAGGCTGATCGTCCCCTAGCGCAAGTAAAGTTGTGCTCTGTATGTATCAAATTATTAATTAACCGTCCATTAATTTTCATTTAAAAAAATAAATAACTTGCACTACTATCATGAGAAAGAAAAATTAGTATAGAATACAGAGATGAAGACTTTGGATTAATTAATTACCAAATATAAGGACTTTCCACTTCCAAAAATGAAATCAACAGTGCCTTCAACGTGGCAACTCATGAAGAAATGGTTGCCTCTGTCATCACACAAAGTGTCCTGGAAGCTAACGATTTTGACATTGTAGAATGCCGCTTTGTCTCCAGAGATCCTCAGTGCAACAGCCTGAGCTCCTACCTTTCTCCTTTCCCGCTTTGGCGCAGAATTCTAAACAAACACATCCACAAAAACCTTAAAACTTTTCTCGGAAAGAAAAATTAACCTGAGAAACTGATATATCAAATAATCTTATTCGGGGAATTAACTACACATACCGCTATAATCATATTACAAGCCATGAAGTAATCAGACAGCACAATAAGAGTGGCACTATCAAATGTTCCATACTTGGCTGCTGTTCCCGCAAATGTCAAATTGGGCATAGCATTAGGGGATCCATACAATGTAACGAACTTCTGTTCTCGTTCAATCGTGACCTTCTCTTCATACACTCCCTCTCCAATCCATACAATGACCCGTTTGGTGTTCACTGTTGGTATGCTCTTAATGGCATCATTTATAGTTTTGAATTCACCACTTCCATCTTTCCTAACCTTGATCACGCTAGCTCCAGCCTCAGCTTCAGCGAGTTCAGGGTCCAGAGTTCCCTTCCTAGCAGCAAGCGGCTTAACATTGGCATGAAACCAGCTGACTAACTGGGCCTTATCAGCTGGAATCTCCGTCTCCCCGTCAGCAGAAAGAACAACTTGACAATGGATAAGAATTGTGTAAATAGCCACATGAATGGCAATATATCTAATCTCTTTACTGAACATATTTTGTGGCTGTTGTGTTGTGTTGGTGAAGGGTTAATGGTGGTGCATGTTGAGAGATTAATTTATAGGCGGTCGTGAAATGTGATTAGCTAGCAAGGCTATAAATTCTCGTGGACTCGTGGTTAATGTTGAATGGTAAGAAGCGTTTGGTATAACATGAATGGCGGAAGTCAAATATCTTGAGCCATCGTAAGTAGCCTCAGTTTCCTCTCAACCCTCATACTAAATTTAACTACATTTTTCAAATTAATCAAACGTCACCGATGCTCTAATTAAATTCATTTGATCGGAAAGAAAAATGTAGTTTCTTTGACTTGTAGAATCCTATAATATTAGGACATATACTAGAGAGTATACTGTGTGTTACATGTCAAATGTGTTGTATCAAATAAAATAATATGAAACAATACAATTTCAACATAAATCATATACAATTACGCAATACTTTAAAGACTTGAAAGTTTAAAAACATATTAAAGAAAATTTTTATGTAATTAAATTTCTGTCTTAGTAGTTGTGTTCTACTGAAATTAACATTCAAAGTTGCCGTATTTGTTTCTTTTTCATAATCTTTCTTTGGGAAGTTAATGAAAATTAAACCCTTTTACAATTAGTAGGGCTTTTGTCTAAAATTGAACGAACCAGAAAACATGCATATCAAGTTTTGAAAAGTATCCTCACATGACATCAGATATTTCGACACACTTAGCATAACCCAAACATGATTGGGTCAAAGCATTTGTCTACTGGGCTTGTAGGTAACCAACCAGCTCCTATACGAGCTATACTTGGCAACAATAGTATCTTTGAGATTTCTGGGCCGAGACACGAGCTTGTTAAGGGTGCAATAATCAACTTTCTCAAACCTGAAAGCAGTCAAAGATTTGTCTCTGAAATGAACTCCCTGGTTAAGGAGCAATTATTCATGGTAGTAATCAATTTCAAGACTATATAATATATGCATGTTCCGTTCTCACAATTTAATCAATTGTTGACAGTTCAATTTTGTTTTGTTTTTTGAGTTTTTCTCATTTAGCAGATGAGTCAAAAGATGTTAAATGGTCAGGACTCGGCAAGGCCAGTGCCACTGATGAAGAAAGTCGCATTCAAATTCACTTGCAGTCTGATTTAGGGATTACCATAAGGCAAGGAAAAAGATGAATTATTGGAGAATTTTACAATTGCCTTGGGCGGAATATGGCGAATTCCTATGAATTTTTCAGGGACCATGTTTCGAAAATCATCGATAGCCCGTGCCAAGATAAGAAAGTTGTTTACCCATCAACTCGCTAAGAGGAGGAAAGAATTGGAAGAAAGCAAAGCGAGTTCTCATCAAGATATTATATCAAGCTTAATTTCTCTGAGAGATGAAAATGGTCTACCTTTCTTAGAGGAAGAAATCATTGATAATCTCATTACTCTGATGCTTGCAAGCCATGACACTGGTACAACTTTATTGGCCCATCTGGTGAGGTTCTTATCTAGGGATTCTGAAGTTCATGATAAGGTGCTTGAAGGTAATTGAAATTGTCAACAATTCATATCAAACCAATTTGTCTGATGAATTTATTATTTTTGTTGATTGTGTTATAACTTGTGTTCAAACACTTCAAACTTTGCTCTAATATAACTTGTGTTCAAACACTTCAAACTTTGATAGAGTAAAAGGAATTTGCCAAGATTAGTGCAGGAAATGGTGGAAAGCTTAGTTGGAGAGAGTTGAAAATGATGAAATACAAGTGGAGTGTGGCTCAATAAATCATGAGACCGATTCCTCCAGTTCTTGGAAATTTCAGGCTTACATGAAGAGACAACAGCTTTTAGGATTAGATATCCGCAAAGGATGGCAGGTAAGAATGATAGCTATGTCATTTCTAGATCACTGATCTGAATGCATCCTTTCAAGTGATTTATTTCAGGCCTTGTGGACGGCCTCTGGTACACATATGGATGATGAAATATTTGCAGAGCCAGAAAAATTTGATCCATCATGATTCCAGACCCTGACAAAGTCAATGCCCTCCTGCACCTACATTCCTTTTGGAGCAGGTCCAGAATTGAAGTGCTCTTAATAATTTATCATTTGATAACAACTTAGAGGCGGACTGCAGAGATCCCAGAGGAGCCTATAATAGGAGATCCCATGCCCTACCCTGCCTTGGGTCTGCCCATCAACCTCTAGGAAAAATATATTGAAAGAAAAATTATATTGACTTATTATGATCCGTACCAAGAAAATGTTGTTCCGAGTTCTTAGTTATCTTTTCAAGCTCCATTTCGGATTAATTATGATAAACAACATTATCAAAGCGTCATATTCGTTAACCATATGCACAGACTCAGTTTCAGAACAATCTCCTTTCATAGTAGCAAAGGATTAACTTCCCATTTTTATTTTAGGACAAAGACATCCAGGTATAAACAGATACAGTACCTATCAAATATGCTTGAATATTAATAACATCAAGAAAATCGACACAAAGTGGACTCAGTATTTAATTAAGTATACACTCATCCCAGCAAGATTCTCTCTCATGGAGGAGTAGTGATACCTGCCAAAAAAAAAAGGGTCAAATCAGCCATAAGATGAAGTTAAAGTAACAGCCAAGCATGTGTGCTTTGTGTATAGGGAAGGAGAGAGCTTACTTCCACACTTGAAGTTGCGAGGAACAGGCCTTCCACAACCTTCAATTTGCTTGATAGTACGTTGAACTCCAATGAGAGCAGCCAACTTAGGCGTAACAGAAGGGCAAGCACTTTCAACATGAGTGACCTTAATGCGTTGGCAGCAGCTGGGAGAAGGGCTTTGGCCGAATACAACTGCCCTACATGCATTAACCAGAAGCCTCTTCTCCTGGTCACATTGGCTAGGACTCAAGTCTACATGCATTAACCTTAAACTTGGCTCCAACCCCTTTGTATAGATTTCACGTAGGGAATGCATAAGCATTAAAGTCTTTAATGCCACGCCACCAATATAGAAAGGTCTATCAATCTGTGCTACCAATTAACTTCGAAAGTGAATAGGAAGAATTCATTCAAGGTCTTCTTTAAGAAGGCAACTTGCGTCTCTTCTGAGGTTCAGTGCCTTAACTTGGTTTCTTTGGAAAATTTGGTCACCAGTGTGGAAATTAGTGGTTGTAGGGTTAGTCATGGTATAATTAGCATATTGTAGAGGGAATGACTCTTGGTTTTGAAATTGTTATGTGAAATATGTTAATGTTATTTTTCTAAAAATATATGAGTAATTATTATTGACCACCGCTATATTTTTCTCCTTTTTCACTCATATAAGACGTTTGGTATTTTTCTCTTCTTTCACCCCTAAGTTTTGAAAAAATCTTTCATCAAGTCCTCCAGTTAAAAATTCTGTTAGTTAACATCTATTAAACTTTATATTTCAACAAATTTACTATTTGACCCTTACTAACATATATAAAAATTGATTTAATTTTTAAAAGACAATATTAAATTAAATTATCAAATTATCCTTGAAATATATACGAATTTTTAAAAGATAATATTAAATTAAATGACCTCTATCTTTTCCTATTTTTTTACTCATATGAGACTTTTGCCCTTTTATCTGTTCTCTCGTCCTTAAGTTTTGAAAAAATCTCTTCTCAATGTGAAGTTTGCCACTTTCCTAAAAGCTTAAGCTTGTAGTTGTGGGCTTAACTTGAATATTGGGCTTAACTTGAATATTTAAACCTCTAATACGCCCCCTCACGTGCACTTGCAACGTGGACCGGATCGAGCCTCACATGCCTCAGTGGGTCTTACAAGAAGGGGATTCGAACCTGGACCGTTGGGTCACTATAGCTCTGATACCATGTTAAGTTTGTCACTTTCCTAACAACTTAAACTTGTAGGTGTGAGCTTAACTTGGGTATTTAAGTCTCTAATACTCAAGTCTTCTAATTAAAAATTCTGTTAGTTAACATCTAGCTCTGTATTTTAATAAATTTACTATTTTATCATTATTAACACATATAAAAAAAGACTTAATTTTTAAAGGACCATATTAAATTAAATAATCAAATTACCTTAACACATATTAAAATTACTTTTTATGGATAATATTAATATATATTTGTATTTATTTTAAGGGTAATTTGATCATTTAAGTTAATATTGTCATTGAAAAATTAGTTATTTTTTATATGTTAGTAAGGATAAAATGATAAGCTTATTAGAATATGGAGATTAATAGGTATTAACTAACGAAATTTTTAAAGGGAGGACTTGAGAAAAGATTTTTTTAAAACTTAAGGATGAGAGAAAAAAAAAAGAACAAACGTTCTATAAGTGAAAAAATAAAAAAAAAAGATAAGGATGGTCAATTATAATTACTCATTTTAGTTAAAGAAAAGAAACAAAACAAAGTAAAATGAAAGCGGTCAGAAGCAAATGTTCCACTTGGTCTCGGTCAATCCGTAATTGGAGGGTCACATAGTTGCTACATCTTTATCTTTTTGGGCACATGGTGAGGCGGCTTGAATATAGTGTAACAGTGTACGCAATTGCAAATACTTTTTTTAAAAAAAAAATCAACTAAAAAAATTGCTATAATAGATATAATCTTAGAAACTACATATCTATTCTCTCTTCCCACTTTATATTATAAAGAGCAGGAGAAATTAATGACAATCAAAAGCCAAAAAATTAGAAGTATATATAT